>CAJHNH020000844.1:5000-47800 GCA_905116865.2 Candidula unifasciata | reverse complement strand
GGTCTTCTTTTTTGTCTTCTTTTTCGTCTTTTTCTTCGTCTACTTCTTCGTCTTCTTCTTTTATTTCTTCCTTGTCTTTTTCTTTTTCTTTTCCTTGTCTTCTTCTTTGTTTTTTTCTTCGTGTTTTTCTTCGTCTTTGTCTTTTGCGTTGTCTTTATCTTCTTCTTCGCCTTCTTCTTTGTCTTCTTCTTCGTCTTCTTCTTTGTCTTCTTCTTCGTCTTCTTCTTTGTCTTCTTCTTCGTCTTCTTCTTCGTCTTCTTCTTTATCTTCTTCTTCGTCTTCTTCTTTGTCTTCTTCTTCGTCTTCTTCTTTGTCTTCTTCTTCGCCTTCTTCTTTGTCTTCTTCTTCGCCTTCTTCTTTGTCTTCTTCTTCTTCTTTGTTTTCTTCTTCCTTGTCTTCTTCTTCTTCTTTGTCTTCTTCTTCTCCTTTGTCTTCTTCTTCCTTGTCTTCTTCTTCTTCTTTGTCTTCTTCTTCTCCTTTGTCTTCTTCTTCCTTGTCTTCTTCTTCTTCTTTGTCTTCTTCTTCTCCTTTGTCTTCTTCTTCCTTGTCTTCTTCTTCTTCTTTGTCTTCTTCTTCCTTGTCTTCTTCTTCCTTGTCTTCTTCTTCTTCTTTGTCTTCTTCTTCTCCTTTGTCTTCTTCTTCTCCTTTGTCTTCTTCTTCCTTGTCTTCTTCTTCCTTGTCTTCTTCTTCCTTGTCTTCTTCTTCCTTGTCTTCTTCTTCTTCTTTGTCTTCTTCTTCTTCTTTGTCTTCTTCTTCCTTGTCTTCTTCTTCCTTGTCTTCTTCTTCCTTGTCTTCTTCTTTTCCTTTGTCTTCTTCTTCCTTGTCTTCTTCTTCTTCTTTGTCTTCTTCTTCTCCTTTGTCTTCTTCTTCCTTGTCTTCTTCTTCTTCTTTGTCTTCTTCTTCTCCTTTGTCTTCTTCTTCTTCTTAGTCTTCTTTTTTGTCTTCTTCTTTTTCTTCTTCCTTGTCTTTTTACTTCGTCTTTTTTTCGACTTCTTCTTCGTCTTCTCCTTTTTTTGTATTCTTCTTCGTCTTCTTTTTTGTTTTCTTCTAAGTCTTCTTCTTCGTCTTTTTCTTCTTCTTTGTCTTTTTCTTTGTCTTCTTTTTCGTCTCCTTCTTTGTCTTTTTCATATTCTCTTTTGTTTGCTTTTAAGTCTTCTTGTTTGTCTTCTACTTTGTCTTCTTCTTCATCTTCTTCTTCGTCTACTTCTGTGTCTTATTTTTCGTCTTCGTCTCTGTCAGCATTTCTGCATCTAATCCTAATCGAAGAGTATGCATACATAAAGACTACTCCTTTTTCAGAATCCTCACCCACCGAAATGGACTTTTCATGGCCCGACCCTAAATATTCACATTCGCATCACACTTCCTATGGTTTGGCCAAGAGAAACACCGTTTTAAATTAAAACTGTATGGATCGCTAAGTTAATTACAGAATACAGTGAAGTTCATACTAGAGACTTGCTACAAGCAAAGCCTTGCCACGACTAAAAATTATAAACCGGCCTATTCGACATATTGACAGGGATACTACCCATCAAGCGATGGAATAATTAGGATGACAATGTAATCTCTGAAGCTTAACCAAACTACTACTCATCATGCCGAACTATCGAACTCTTGACAAACGTGAATGGTACAGCTACTGTGTGGGGTAAACTATGAGCTACTAAACATCTGAGTCTTGCCCGTGTGCTACACTGTATCTGACAAACTTGTGTGCGTAAATGTCTCTTACCCAGACTCATTCGTTCTACGTAATCTAGATGTCCTATTTTATGTTAGATTCCATGACGTTTATATGCTTATTTTACTATTGTTTGTACAATTGGCGCTCTTCTCCGTTACATTTTCTTTTCAGTTTAGCACGATCTCTGAAAGGATTACCTGTGTCTTAACGTTTCTAATGTAAAAGTGATTGTCACAGCGTCTACTTCCTACTGTAAAAGTAGTAAAGATCCATTTTCACGCCCGTAGGCGCATCAGGCGTATGGGAAGAGCTCCCATATTTGTACAGACCGATCGGCACTAAGTGGGTAATGTGGTCAGCATTACGCCAGCCGTCTTTACTTCCCAAGGACTTACAGTATGGTACATATTTTAGGTTGGGTCGACATGCGACGCTTCATACTATAATACAAATCCACTCACCCAGCAGTGGATTTCGATCGCGGTACGTTGGAATTACGAGTCGGACTCACAAGAACTAAGCCACGGACGCCGCAGTCCCTACACAAATGTGGGCTTTACCAATATTTCGAACAATTTTTTATTTCAGAGAAACATACATTAGACTCAAATTTATAGCACATTTATGTATGGGCATTTCGGTCCAACAAATCCAGTTTGAGTAAAAAACAAGAGAGCGGTTATTCTGACAGAGGCAATAAAAAGACCACACTTAAAATAAAAAGCTGTAAATGGGGAGCATTTCAATTTATTATGAAATATGTTTGGAAATTACAAGGACCATAGACTAGACAAGATGTGAGGAACAAAGATTCAATGTTAAGCCTGCGAAAGAAACTTTGATTCGATGTCCATTAATACTGTCTTATTACAGAGAGGCTTTGAGAAACTAGATGGCGGTTATAATTTATGTTAACGAACTCTGGCAGAAAAAAAATTGCTTTTCTAGGAAAGTGGCCAAATAATGTGTGCACTTCTGTCAATCAGTTCCTGAGATTGAACTTCAGTATAAGAGTTTTATCTGACATTGATTTTAAAGGATACCTTTGATGTCCGTCAGTACTTCGGTAGGTTTGGCTTTTCTTCTTCGTCTTCTTCCTCGTCTTCTTCCTCGTTTTCTTCTCTGTCTTCTTCTTTGTCTTCTTCTGTGTCTTCTTCTTCGTCTTCTGCTTCTTTGTCTAGTTCCTTGTCTTATTCTTTGTCTTATTCTTCGTCTTCTTTTTTGTCTTCTTCTTCGTCTTCTTCTTTGTCTTCTTCTTTGTCTTTTTCTTTGTCTTCTTCTTCCTCTTCTTATTCTTCTTCTTTGTCTTGGTTTTCTTCTTTGTCTTCTTCTCTGTCTTCTTCTTTGTTTTCTTCTTTGTCTTCTTCTTTGTCTTCTTCTTTGTCTTCTTCTTTGTCTTCTTCTTTGTCTTCTTCTTTGTCTTCTTCTCTGTCTTCTTCTTTGTCTTCTTCTTTGTCTTCTTCTTTGTCTTCTTCTCTGTCTTCTTCTTTGTCTTCTTCTTTGTCTTCTTCTTTGTCTTCTTCTTTGTCTTCTTCTTTGTCTTCTTCTTTGTCTTCGTCTTTGTCTTCTTCTTTGTCTTCTTCTTTGTCTTGGTTTTCTTCTTTGTCTTCTTCTTTGTCTTCTTCTTTGTCTTCTTCTTTGTCTTCTTCTTTGTCTTCTTCTTTGTCTTCTTCTCTGTCTTCGTTTTCTTCTTTCTCTTCTTCTTCGTCTTCTTCTTTGTCTTTGTCTTCTTCTTTGTCTTCTTCTTTGTCTTCTTCTCTGTCTTCGTTTTCTTCTTTCTCTTCTTCTTCGTCTTCTTCTTTGTCTTTGTCTTCTTCTTTGTCTTCTTCTTTGTCTTCTTCTTTGTCTTCTTCTTTGTCTTCTTCTTTGTCTTCTTCTCTGTCTTCTTCTTTGTCTTCTTCTTTGTCTTCTTCTTTGTCTTCTTCTTTGTCTTCTTCTTTGTCTTCTTCTTTGTCTTCTTCTTTGTCTTCTTCTTTGTCTTCTTCTCTGTCTTGGTTTTCTTCTTTGTCTTCTTCTTTGTCTTCTTCTTTGTCTTCTTCTTTGTCTTCTTCTTTGTCTTCTTCTTTGTCTTCTTCTTTGTCTTCTTCTCTGTCTTGGTTTTCTTCTTTGTCTTCTTCTTTGTCTTGGTTTTCTTCTTTGTCTTCTTCTTTGTCTTCTTCTTTGTCTTTTTCTTTGTCTTCTTCTTTGTCTTGGTTTTCTTCTTTGTCTTCTTCTTTGTCTTGGTTTTCTTCTTTGTCTTCTTCTTTGTCTTCTTCTTTGTCTTCTTCTTTGTCTTCTTCTTTGTCTTCTTCTTTGTCTTCTTCTTTGTCTTTTCTCTGTCTTCTTCTTTGTCTTGGTTTTCTTCTTTGTCTTCTTCTTTGTCTTGGTTTTCTTCTTTGTCTTCTTCTTTGTCTTCTTCTTTGTCTTCTTCTTTGTCTTCTTCTTTGTCTTCTTCTTTGTCTTCTTCTTTGTCTTGGTTTTCTTCTTTGTCTTCTTCTTTGTCTTCTTCTTTGTCTTCTTCTTTGTCTTCTTCTTTGTCTTCTTCTTTGTCTTCTTCTCTGTCTTCGTTTTCTTCTTTCTCTTCTTCTTCGTCTTCTTCTTTGTCTTTGTCTTCTTCTTTGTCTTCTTCTTTGTCTTCTTCTCTGTCTTCGTTTTCTTCTTTCTCTTCTTCTTCGTCTTCTTCTTTGTCTTTGTCTTCTTCTTTGTCTTCTTCTTTGTCTTCTTCTTTGTCTTCTTCTTTGTCTTCTTCTTTGTCTTCTTCTCTGTCTTCTTCTTTGTCTTCTTCTTTGTCTTCTTCTTTGTCTTCTTCTTTGTCTTCTTCTTTGTCTTCTTCTTTGTCTTCTTCTTTGTCTTCTTCTTTGTCTTCTTCTCTGTCTTGGTTTTCTTCTTTGTCTTCTTCTTTGTCTTTTTCTTTGTCTTCTTCTTTGTCTTCTTCTTTGTCTTCTTCTTTGTCTTCTTCTTTGTCTTCTTCTTTGTCTTCTTCTCTGTCTTGGTTTTCTTCTTTGTCTTCTTCTTTGTCTTCTTCTTTGTCTTTTCTCTGTCTTCTTCTTTGTCTTGGTTTTCTTCTTTGTCTTCTTCTTTGTCTTGGTTTTCTTCTTTGTCTTCTTCTTTGTCTTCTTCTTTGTCTTCTTCTTTGTCTTCTTCTTTGTCTTCTTCTTTGTCTTCTTCTTTGTCTTCTTCTTTGTCTTCTTCTTTGTCTTGGTTTTCTTCTTTGTCTTCTTCTTTGTCTTGGTTTTCTTCTTTGTCTTCTTCTTTGTCTTCTTCTTTGTCTTCTTCTTTGTCTTGGTTTTCTTCTTTGTCTTCTTCTTTGTCTTGGTTTTCTTCTTTGTCTTCTTCTTTGTCTTCTTCTTTGTCTTCTTCTTTGTCTTCTTCTTTGTCTTCTTCTTTGTCTTCTTCTTTGTCTTGGTTTTCTTCTTTGTCTTCTTCTTTGTCTTCTTCTTTGTCTTCTTCTTTGTCTTCTTCTTTGTCTTCTTCTTTGTCTTCTTCTCTGTCTTCGTTTTCTTCTTTCTCTTCTTCTTCGTCTTCTTCTTTGTCTTTGTCTTCTTCTTTGTCTTCTTCTTTGTCTTCTTCTCTGTCTTCGTTTTCTTCTTTCTCTTCTTCTTCGTCTTCTTCTTTGTCTTTGTCTTCTTCTTTGTCTTCTTCTTTGTCTTCTTCTTTGTCTTCTTCTTTGTCTTCTTCTTTGTCTTCTTCTCTGTCTTCTTCTTTGTCTTCTTCTTTGTCTTCTTCTTTGTCTTTTTCTTTGTCTTCTTCTTTGTCTTCTTCTTTGTCTTCTTCTTTGTCTTCTTCTTTGTCTTCTTCTCTGTCTTGGTTTTCTTCTTTGTCTTCTTCTTTGTCTTCTTCTTTGTCTTCTTCTTTGTCTTCTTCTTTGTCTTCTTCTCTGTCTTGGTTTTCTTCTTTGTCTTCTTCTTTGTCTTCTTCTTTGTCTTCTTCTTTGTCTTCTTCTCTGTCTTCTTCTTTGTCTTCTTCTTTGTCTTCTTCTTTGTCTTCTTCTTTGTCTTCTTCTTTGTCTTCTTCTCTGTCTTCGTTTTCTTCTTTCTCTTCTTCTTCGTCTTCTTCTTTGTCTTTGTCTTCTTCTTTGTCTTCTTCTTTGTCTTCTTCTCTGTCTTCGTTTTCTTCTTTCTCTTCTTCTTCGTCTTCTTCTTTGTCTTTGTCTTCTTCTTTGTCTTCTTCTTTGTCTTCTTCTTTGTCTTCTTCTTTGTCTTCTTCTCTGTCTTCTTCTTTGTCTTCTTCTTTGTCTTCTTCTTTGTCTTCTTCTCTGTCTTCTTCTTTGTCTTCTTCTTTGTCTTCTTCTTTGTCTTCTTCTTTGTCTTCTTCTTTGTCTTCTTCTCTGTCTTGGTTTTCTTCTTTGTCTTCTTCTTTGTCTTCTTCTTTGTCTTCTTCTTTGTCTTCTTCTTTGTCTTCTTCTTTGTCTTCTTCTGTGTCTTCTTCTTTGTCTTCTTCTTTGTCTTCTTCTCTGTCTTGGTTTTCTTCTTTGTCTTCTTCTTTGTCTTGGTTTTCTTCTTTGTCTTCTTCTTTCTCTTGGTTTTCTTCTTTGTCTTCTTCTCTGTCTTCTTCTTTGTCTTCTTCTTTGTCTTCTTCTGTGTCTTCTTCTCTGTCTTCGTTTTCTTCTTTCTCTTCTTCTTCGTCTTCTTCTTTGTCTTTGTCTTCTTCTTTGTCTTCTTCTTTGTCTTCATATTTGACCTTTGTTTGGAATGCGACTTGTGTTCTAGAACTTGTCAGCCTCTTTCATCTCAAAGTAAGGAAAAACGAGAGAGAGACAGACAGACAGACAGACAGACAGACAGACAGACAGACAGACAGACAGACAGACAGACAGACAGACAGACAGACAGACAGACAGACAGACAGACAGACAGACAGACAGACAGACAGACAGACAGACAGACAGACAGACAGAGGGAGAGAAGGAAAAAAAACTCATACACACCAGAATTTCTGATTTCTTCAGATATTTTCGGAAAAATAACATCGCATCGCCTTATTTTCTCAGCACCATCACAGTTAGTATTCGGACTCTTTTCAGTAAAATAAAGTGTGGTTGAATTTTTATTTACCTAATCTAATTGCTTTTGATTTTATGATTTTTAGTATTAAGCTGTATTTAAATAATGTTGTACAATCCCGTCAGATGTCAATAACAATAGGATTTGTTTCTCCATTGCTGGCTCTGCATAACCTGGTGGAACTACTGATGCATGATAAGGCAGACTTGGTCGAAGACTCATGGGAGCAGATGTACAGTTCGGAGGAGCACCACAGTCTGGTGAGAGTGATGCAGCGAGGAGTGTCGAGGGGATCTGGCCGATGCTGAAGATAGGAACGGGGCGCTTATGGAAATGTCCTGACTGCTGTGATGTCGGTTCTTGAATCAACTCAACTCCCCATAGAAACGGATTAATCGTTCACTCCTTATTCCTGATTGGAAAATATGTTTGGTAAAGGTCCTGAATTTGTTATACGTCCTGTATTTAGTATACGTCCTGTATATTGTAATTGACCTGTATATGGTATATGTCTTGTATTCGGCAGACGTCCTGTATTTGGCATACGTCCTATGTTTTGCATAGCTCCTGTATTTGGCATACGTCCTGTATTTGATATCCGTCCTGTATTTTGTATACGTCCTGTATTTGGTATAGTCCTGTATTTGGTATACGTCCTGTAGTTGGTATACGTCCTGTATATGATATGCGTCCTGTATGTGGTATTCGTCCTGTATTTTGTATACATCCTGTTTTTCGTATACGTCCAAGAATCTGGAGTGGATTAGGTACTTATACCGAGGTACAACTGTATTTCTTTAAAAGCAAATAAAGTACTCTCTCTTAAAAGTACAAACAGCACTTATTTTAAAATTTTAGTTTCGTAATTCTCAGTTAATTTTAAATCCTTTACACGGAGTTGCATGAAAGCCCCGGCATAAGTTAGCTGCTTGTGATTTTACGGGAATATTGTTCACTATGTTGTTTGACTCTCTTCTGGCAAGGTCGACACTCACACCACTGTCGTCATATGCGCAGAGCGGTTTACTGCCAAATGTCTTACAGTTGAATCAAGTCCGGTATGTCGAATTTACGAACTGCGTTCATAACTTCTAAGCCATAGCGGTCGAAGCCGTTAGGCAAATACGAATAGAATGGAATTTGTGTAAAATATAATGAACAAGCCCAAAAAATATTCATCCCATTCTCCTGCGTTCGCCTTTAGAAGGAAGTATGTGTGTGTGTATGTATATGTATAAATATACACATTATCTATATATATGAACACACACACGTTATCTATCTATATATACATATATACGTTGTTTAGTGGTTTACAACTAAGCTGCATCATTTGTCCTTTTCGTCTTTACATATCCGAAATTAACAAATCCCTGATTATTTGCTTTTTATGAAACGCTATTTCGTGGTGGGATGCATTCACCCCGACCTCCCCCCCCTCCCCCCCCCCCACCCAACCCCTCAGTGATGCAACAGAACCCACACTGGTATTTAAACCTTTTCAACTAATCCCAGTTTGCCCATCAGTATTTGTAAATTGCGTATCCTTTACAGGACGTTGCAGAACCAACACCTGGCTGTTGTGTGGTTTTTCTAGGCAAATATATGTCCAGTAGTTTGCCATTGCTGTCGACTTTCTTGATACCACTGTCGAAACCAACGCCAGGCGCATGGCCCACAGCTGGGATCGAACCCGGCATCCTGGCATTACGAAGCGTTCGCATCGACTTAGCCACAGAGCCGACCCATCAGTATTTTCATTGGCTATTCTTACTCACAGTTTCTGCGCACGCGACAATCGTCATAAGATCTGGATTCGATTCCCATAATCTTTGTCTGGACTCGTCTTTTTGACATCCGGGTATTGTTTTGGTCACGTTTGAGGAAGTATCGCATCTGGTAATGAAAGTTTAATGTTGCCAGGAGCTCCATTCCGTCCACGACCATCCTTGGGAAAGCCAAATCACTAAACGTGAGCAGACGGCGTTAGCAGGGACCAGTTGATTCCCCAAGAGGTAGATATGTCAGACATGATGGTTTGGGTTTCATACCAATCTGTTTTCCCTTCAGCTTTTGAATCATAATTTCAGTCCGTGTTTCTTTTGGCCCATTTCAGTATGTATCAGATTCTGTAGATTTTGGGGTGCGGGGGGGGGGGGGGGGGTGTTTGGTATGTCTGTCAGCATACGTCTGGATCCACTTGTAACCCATTTCTTCCGTCTGTTGGTTTGTTTATATTTAACTGAAAACACAAACACACACACACACACACACACACACACATATATATATATATATATATATATATATATATATATATATATATATATATATATATATAAACACACACACACATACATATACGTTCCTTTTCCACGCCTTAAAGCTTATGAGGTTTAAGGTTTTAACAACGGAACAACGTCATAGCACTTGGGTATTAACCCATTAGTGCTCCGTTCTTCTTCTAACTCAGGTCCGAAAAGGCTCAGCACAGTGAACAGCCTCTGTAGCTCCTGCGAGGATCCTGAAATGCTTTGGGTAGATTTAAAACTCCAAATTGTTGCCCTGGCAGCGCCGTTAGGCTACTCTTTTTGATCTCCAACTGACAGGAGAATTTTTACGTGCGCAACAATGCACACGGGCGTCCGATCTTACTACCCAGAGACCAGTCCACGTGAAAAAAATCACAGGCCTTAATAGGGATTGAATCAGAAATCTCTGGCACTCGAGGCGGAAACCATGCCTCGAGACCACACCCCCCCCCCCCACTCACCCCTTCCCATTTAAGCATATTGGGCTAATCCTATATTTTATAGATCCAACAGCGTTCAATGAATGATGTAGTAAAAATCACGCAAGGCCTCGCTTCTCATGAATCTATCTGGTACCCATTTAAGGCTGGGTCGATTTGGGACTAAAGTCATTTATAAAATAGCTTAATCTGTGTTTTGAGCCTATGCTTTCGGATCCGCAGGAAGCGTTTAACCGCTCCCGCTACTTACATGTTTAAAGTCAAGTAGAAAACCTCTTCCATGCCAGTATCGCATGAA
Source organism: Candidula unifasciata (assembly GCA_905116865.2). Lineage (NCBI taxonomy): Eukaryota > Metazoa > Mollusca > Gastropoda > Stylommatophora > Geomitridae > Candidula > Candidula unifasciata. The sequence continues at coordinate 38,081 of CAJHNH020000844.1, read as the reverse complement.
GCATCATATGTTAGATGCATATGTGCAGAGACAATTCAGTGCTCTGTGTAGTTACAATTACACTGGTCTCCTTAACTTCCTTGAACACTTCCTGATATTTATTTTATGACTGACCTGAGAACCGGTGTATTGTTTTTTAATCTTTAATCCACCCTGATGCAGTTTCGATCCCAAATCTTTTGTACCTGCACTACTAAGAGTCCATATTCACATATGCTTCACATGTTTACGTTTTGACAGCTGTTCCATAGTTCAGGCCATTTTATGTATATATGTTTTCACTGGAGCAACAACAACTACAACAACAAATCCTCAAAACAACACATCAATTAATATTTAAAACTAATACAATCTCTTTCAGCGCCAGCGGGCAGATAGTTAGTTGCGTATCCTTTACAGAATCGCATTAAACACAGATGTCGACAACAACGGTCTTGAAATCCCATGCTATCGTTGGGGTAGACTTTTCTTGACACGGGCGGGTCTTACTAGTCACACTCGCCATCGTCATGGGCTGTGAGTTCCATGCCTCCTCATAGCGCAATATAACACTATCGTCTGGAAAGACGGAAAGGTACCAATCAATCAATCAGTCACCCTTCACAGAACCAACACCAGCATTTTTTGTGTGGCTGTTGCAGGTTTTCTATGAAAATTTTACGTTCACTAGTTTGCCACTGCTTTATGAATAGTCATCTCTCAGTACCACTGTCGAAATCAACGCAAGAAGTTCTACTCCATATCGCCTGCACCTGGGAGTGAACCCAGCACCCTGTATTGCCTAAGCCACAGACGCCGACAAAAGTGCACAGGCTTACACAATAGAGGGACGCTGTTTAAATTAAGTGAAGATGATATCCTTTTGGGTTAAAAATTGAATGACAATAACAGAAGACTTTTGACAGCCCTTTGTCCTGACATGGGGCAGTGCTAGCACACGAAATGATATATGCTGCCATAATTTGCACTATGTAGGGCAAAACAGTTCATCCACTGTCTTTGAGAATATTATGTGGTGAAGTGCTTTGCTTTGCTGGAAACAAATCGTAACGTTCAACGAGCATTCCCGAAGGGGGAAATTTAGGTTATAATTGTGACTAGGTTATGTGCGTTATATAAAATGCCCACCAAGAACATCGAAAAGACTCCTGCAGTGTTGAAGCGATCAATAGAGATAGACCCAAACAATGTCCCGACCGGCGACGAAGTCGTAAACTGGCGAGCTAATGGGCTACGCGGTCAACGAAATGTGATGAAGTCCCAATCTCTTCCGTGGTGCATATCGCCTGTAGCTTCCAGAAAGCAACGTGAACGGCATTTTTCTCAATATCTCCGCTGCAGGAATAGAATCAAAGGAATGGGACGTTAAACAAACTGTTACTGTATGTATTTTTTTAAAGCATCCAGAAACCACGAGTTGTTAACCGTTCGGCTGGATACTTTGGATATCGCAACCCTTCGGCTTTGATTCTATAATAGATACCGTAAATCTGGAAGAAATGTGGCTTTTCTGCCTAACCCCAGGCGTGAATAAGGACCTCAAGGAGTTTGTCACCCATCGCCGCTCAGTCAGGTTTAACCAATTGCGCTACCGTCCCGGGCTACTGTAGGTATATAAGGGATAGTCAAGAACAGGGTTAAAACATACCACACTTTATACAAACGAAACTTCAATACTTAAAAAGCAGGATTAAACACTATATTACACGATATACAAATAACACTAGAGAACATTTGTAAAATATATTACAAGATGTGTAAAGGTAACTCAAGAACATCATTAAGCAACATTTTACACGATGCGAAGTAAAACCAGGTATTGCGAAATGGTTATCCCCATAATCAACGGAAGAAACTAGTGTATTCAAAGACTTAAAGAGCTTTACTTCTGGAAGACAATTTTTGTAATGTCACTTGTTTTTTGCTGGCAAATTACTAAAGAATATGTCAAGACATCAATATCTGGTGAGTTTTTACTTCCTGGTGTTGAGCTAACTCTGTTCATTGGAATTTCTGATATGTTAGATTTTTTTGATGCATAAATGAGGTAGATTTCTGTCGTTTAGATGTGTCGACTTTTACTTTTCTGAAGACTGTATACATTTATTTACATGCGATTAACAGAATTGGAGAGGCGTTAGGCCTGATTAGACATGATATGCGAAATTATGCAGATAACAGTATTTATCTGTTTGGGTGTTGTGTGTGTGTGAGAGAGAGAAAGAGAAAGAAAGAAAGAAAGAAAGAGAGAAAGAGAGAAAGAGAGAAAGAGAGAAAGAGAGAGGGAGACATTATGCAATGTAAAAAGAAAAGCACACTATACTGTACTTTAAAATTCGCCTAGATTTTTAATTCTGTCGCGCGCCCCCGTGAGTGAATACACTGATATAGTGAGGGTGTGGGTTTGAACCTTAACAATGCCCACCCACGTGAGAAACTGGACTATTATCTAAGCTATGTTGATCCTAGACAGTCCTGGATAGCCAAGAAAACAGCGAGTGGCTCGTTCCATGAAATGAAAGTTGCTGTACTTGTATCCACAGGAGAAGGAGAAGGGATAGATAGATATCTGGATAAACCCACTGTGATATAATCCAGGTGCTCAGTTAACCACTGCGACTGGTCTCCTCTCCTGGCATTGCTTAAAAAGCCCCCATCAAGTGATTTAAATATTTGTTAGCTTGACGAAACTAATATACACAAGACACTTGGAACCTAAGTANGTCCAGGAGAATTAAAGGTTTGATGTGGTCGTCTATTTAAATTTAAGGTGTTCCATTCCCTTTTTTCCTGTATACTTTTCAAAATACAAAAAAAAAAAGTGGGTTTAGGAAGACTTCGGGAGTCCGAGCGATTGTCACAAATTCCAAATTTAGCCCGGGGCACCGCCGGGGGCTACTCTTTTTCAAATTCCCAAACTGCAAGGGGATTTTTTATGTAGAAAGCATCACGGAAAAGAGATCAAATCCGTTTTAAGCACTCGGTCTAGAACCACCAAATTGCAAACACTGCTGACACAACTCACCCTTCACAAGAGTCGAAATCAGTGGTACCGTCTCATTGTGGGTGCCTGAAATGAAAGGGCTGATAAGGCGGGAAGGGAAAAAGGGCCCGGATGCCCTCACTACCCCCAAAAAAAAAAAAAAAAAAAAAAAATTTTAAAATCGGATCAGGGAAACCATACCCAGCACAAACACTTTTTTATTTTGGACAGAAAAGAAAAGTCATGATCCTCCGCTCAGACAGGCCAACCGACTACGTAACCCATGTACACAAAACTCAAGATAGGTGTATCAGCCATGTGCACCTGTGTAAAGGGGCCCCAGACAGCAGAGCATGTACTCCAGGACTGCACCGAATTTGACAAACTAAGGCAAATCTTTTGGCCAGAAAGAACAACAGTCGAACGTAAACTCTATGGACCACTGAATGAACTAACAACAACAGTGAAATTTATACAAGAGACAAAGTTGCTGATATAGACAACTTATTTCAGGCGAACGAAAGAAGAAGAAGCTACACAGGAAGATGAGGACAGGCATGCTTTGAGCACAGTGAATCGCTTTGGAGGTCACGGGTGAGCAGCATTGTCTGGATCTTTTCTCCGGGGTATGCCAGCGTGTTGGAAAATGAACCGTCGGACAGACTGAGGGGCTTTGCACAGCTTGGTGGAATAATGATGCATGATAGGGCAGACGTGGCCAGGGCCTTTTGGGAGAACGTGTACAATTCAGAGAAGCGAATGAATCTTCACTGTCTGCTGGGAGTAATGCAGTGAGTGACGAGGGGAAGTTAATACTCGACGCTGAGAAGTCAATACTCGACGCTCAGAGGCCAATTCTCGATACTGAGAAGTCAATACTCGACGCTCAGAGGCCAAAACTCGATGCTTAGAGGTCAGTACTCGACGCTGAGAGGCCAATACTCGACGCTCAGAGGCCAATACTCGACGCTTAAAAGCCAGTACTCGACGATGAGAGACCAGTACTCGACGTTCAGAGGCCAATACTCGACGCTCAGAGGCCAATACTCGACGCTCAGAGGCCAATACTCGACGCTCAGAGGCCAATACTCGACGCCCAGAGGCCAATACGCGACGCCCAGAGGCCAATACTCGACGCTCAGAGGCCAATACTCGACGCTCAGAGGCCAATACTCGACGCCCAGAGGTCAATACTCGACGCTCAGAGGCCAATACTCGACGCTCAGAGGCCAATACTCGACGCTCAGAGGCCAATACTCGACGCCCAGAGGCCAATACTCGACGCTCAGAGGCCAATACTCGACGCTCAGAGGCCAATACTCGACGCCCAGAGGCCAATACTCGACGCTCAGAGGCCAATACTCGACGCCCAGAGGCCAATACTCGACGCTCAGAGGAAAGGTAAGATGGACGTATAATCAGACCGCTACTGCCACCATTGGCTTTAGAATGGCTGTTGAAGATACCGACGGAGCGCTTATGGGAATGCCTTGAAGACTGTGATGTCGATTTCTGAATCAAATCAGTTATAATGTTTAAAAACAGTATATTAACTGAGTGTGACTAACTAGATACATCACAAGGACTTTTATCATCATCATCATAAACCACTTCTATCGTTAAGCGGCGTAAAAGGGGGGGGGGAGAGGGGGATAATTTGCGATTCAGTGCACGTTGGCTGCCACTGGCTATTGTCATGCCATGTAGGCGTAGTGTCTATAATGTTGTCAATCCATGTTTTCAGCGGCTGTCCTCTTGCTCTTGTAGCTGATCATCTGAGATGTAGTGGTTGTGATGGTATTTAATCTTACTGCATTCTAACGAGATGGCCAAACTACTTGATCTGATGTTTCTCGATGAATCTAGTAGAAAGTGTTGTTCCCACAATTTGCTTGATAGTCTCATTATTCACTCGATCTTGGATGGTTAGGTTGGCTGCTTTTCTATGGAACCTCATCTCGCAGGTGGTTTTTTCCCCGTATTTGCGCTTTAGATAGTGCCCAAGTTTGGCACTGGTAGCTTAATGTTGGAATGAGTATGCTGTCTATGTGCACTCATAATCATGCTTGGATGTCTTAATAATGGTGACTATTCGTATATAAGTGCACTTGCTTTCTGACATATTGTTTCTATTTATCTGTCAATTCTACCATCTTCTGTGATCATACTTCCTAGATATTTAAACTTGATTCAGAGCAGAACCATTCAACTGTAAGTGTAGTGGGGCAGGGGTTTTACTTACTTGCATTGTTTCGTTGTTTTTTTTTTTTTTTTCGTTTTTTTTTTTTTGCATTGATCTTCATGTTGTATTTACTGCATGCTGAGTTTAACCTGTTAATGGGGTCTTGCGGTTTATTTTCTTCAGGGTAGAAAAAGCACTGGTCGTCAACAAATAGTAGTTCGTTTAATGTGGGTGAATCGATTACTTCTCCTGATGTGTATACTTCCTCATGATTATAAAGATCTTTGTTGCCTGTATCAGAAATTGCTTCTTTAGATATTCTGTTTACATAAATATTAAATAAAATTGAGGAGAACACACATCCCTGTCTCACACCTGTGTTGACTGTAAACATATCTGATGTGCATTCTTGTGTTCTTATTGCTTTTAGCATGTGTGGTATTTGGCTATGATGTTCTCTAGTAACTGTCCCTGTACCCCGTAGTTCTCAAGAACAGACCACAGTTTGTTTCTATCCACTCTTTTCAAAAGCCTTTTCCTGATATATAAACACAATATTCTGTTTGGTATTATACTCAATGTCTTTCTCACACACTTGCCTCAGAGAGAATAATGCATCTGTGCATCCTCTGCCTTTTCTGAAACCGAATTGTGATGCACTCAGCTGTTGTTCAGCTATGGGTCTAACTCCCTGTTCTAGTAATTTGGCGTACATTTTTCCTACGTGACTCAGTAGTGATATACCTCTGTATGTTTCACATTCTCTCCTATTACCTTTCTTTTCCCATAACAGTACTGTTAGTGTCAGTTGTCACTTAGCTAGGACTTTTTTTTTCTTTTCCCAACCTATATAAAAAAATTATAGTAAGCCATATAAGACCCACTTCTCCGCATGCTTGGATCCTGTCTGTATTAACTCCACCCAGACCTAGTGCCTTGTTTCTAGGGCTGTTCTGTATAACTGCTCTTACTTCCGCTGTTATGAAATTTGGTTCCTCTTGTTCGCAGCTTTGAGGTACAAAGTTAACATTATCTACGTTGCCTGTGGGGTTGAGAAGTTCTTGAAAATACTCTGCCCATCTTGCCAACCTCTGTTGTGGACTAAATAGAGGTATGCCTATCTTGTTTCTGGATGATAATTGTTGGGTTGTAGCATATGTTTCTTTCTCTCGTGATTTTTACATGTTTATAGAGTTCTCAGGAATTTTATCGAGCTCATGTAAAATTGTGTGTGTGTGTGTGTGTTGTGTGTGTGTCTCTGTGTGTGTCTGTGTGTGTGAAATCCCCGAAAGTTCAGCCACATTAGCTTCAAAGGTAACATTTGTCCTGCAATTTCTACCTCATCGGGGGCGGGGGTGGGGGGGGGAAGGGAGGTCATGGGAACTGTTTAAAGGCTTTGAACACACAGCCATTTAGCTGAAATGCGAGTATGCTAGCCATTTTAGCTGTCCTGTTTCCCGCTAGACATGGTCGAACAGAAGGCCAAGCCTTGCGGGGATACAAGTGGTGTCAATGATCGAGAATAGAAACAAATCTATGTCGCATTCAGTGTCAACTACAGTGTCAGATTAATTCCTTTATATTAACATCGGTTTAGGCAGGACACCTAATCACAGTTTGACAAGGGAAAAGGTTGATTTAGTTGTCCGAGAGTAGATTGACACCAAGAACCGTCTCGTTCAGCAGTGTCCCATAGCTGAATCATTCCTCTACTCAGCAGCAGGTTAGATGTATAAATATAAATACATGGTACTCGCACACTTAAATCAACTTACCCAGGCTTTGGATTTCCTCCAGAAATTAACTGGTACTTTTCAAAGTAGAAATCAGGCACAAAGGCAAATGCGTCTGGACTCTCTGGAAGTCGGCAGTGAATGAGAGGGAAATTGTAGCGTCTTTTTGGAGAAAGAAGTTACCGTATCAATACTCCAAGGAGTGAATCGGTTTCTCGGAAAAGGAATTAATAATACAGAGAACCTCTACACCACAACTGCAAATTTGAAATTGAGGATTTCACAAGAGATCCAGAAGAATTAGAAATGTCTATTTCATCAGATACAGTTGTAAATAGATATGATGGACTTTTTACCCACCAGACGGTTCTAAATTTGAAATGTGACATGCCTGCTAGGGGTGCCAACGTCCCGGATAGTCGAATGTGCAGGGGTGAGTGGATCACTTCCCGACAGCCAGTCGGTATTCGAAATGTGACACGGTTAAAACCAACCGCTAACTTTCACTTTCAAGGGTAGTTCCTGGATTATACGGTCAAAACCAACCTGTAACTTTATCTTTAAATGGTAGTTCCTGGGTGATACGGTCAATACCAACAGGTAACTTTCTCTTTTAAGGGTAGTTCCTGGGTGATACGGTCAAAACCAACCGGTAAATTTAGCTTTTAAGGGTAGTTCCTGAGTTATACGGTCAAAACCAACCGGTAAATGTATCTTTTAATGGTAGTTCCTGGGTGATACGGTCAAAACCAACAGGTAACTTTCTCTTTTAAGGGTAGTTCCTGGGTAATACATTCAAAACCAAACGGCAACTATCACTTTCAAGGGTAGTGCCTGGGTTATACAGTCAAAACCAACCGGTAACTTTATCTTTAAAGGGTTGTTCCTGGGTGATACTGTCAAACCCAACCGGTAAGTTTCACATTAAAGGGTAGTTCTTGGTTAATGTTTTTCCGCTTCTTAAAGCATGGTATACTGAGAATGTTTCTGTAACATTTTAATACAAAAGCTTCTATCTCTTTCTTCGGTGACTGAGTGAGAGTCTGTCAAGGACTCACAACCGTATGTTGCCACAGGAGAAATGTAGTTAGATCACAGTGCCACTAAAGTGAGCGGTTGCGCTACCTCCAACCTACGCTAATTTCCAGGGCCGTCTAAATAGAACTATGGGCCCTGGGCAAGCCAGTGTGCTGGGGCACCTACGACAACCACTAACAGGAAGGTAATGTAAATAACTCAATACCATTAAACGTATATTTATTGTAATGGCACTACAACACAACTGGCAAAGGGGAAAGCGCTATTTTTTTTTTTTTTTTAGTTTTTTTTTATATTACATAAAATTAATTTATAGAATTTATCAAATATGTTTATATTTTATCTGTCTGTTGGGCTCCAGGGCTAGTAACCAGCAGTCAATGCCTTAAGACAGTACTTCTAGTATCTCTGTTTAGTGGTCTCTGTCTTCCACCTCTCTCTCCCATCTCTCTCCTTCTCTCCACTCAATCTTTCTCCCCTCTCTCTTCCTGTCTCTTTCTCTTCATCCCTCTTCTCCCTTTTCCCCTTCTCCACTCTCTCTTCCCATCTCTCTTCCTCTCTTTCCCCTTGACTCTTTCTCTCACCCTGTCTCTTTCTATCTCCCTCTGTCTTCCTATATCCCTCTTTCTCCCTCTCTCTCCTTCTCTTAACCTCTCTCCCACCATCTTTCTCTCTCCCTCTCTCTCTCTCTCTCTCTCTCTCTCTCTCTCTCTCTGTCGTTCGTCGCTCACTCCTATGAATTTTTAACTTTCCAATCGTATACCGGTACTAGCCCAGTGTTGTTAATTCTGTCTCTTGTATGCCTTTGACTCCATGAGCTAAGTCTGCCAGTTTGTCAACGGTGGCAGGAAAGATTCAATTGCTGCTGCAGGACGTGCACAGATTTGTTTATGTAGTCGATTCTTGAAACCACTTGTGTGCCCACACGCCTTGGCTTTCAGTTCCGCCATGTCTCGCGGAAGACGGGGCAGCTAAGATGGATAGCACACTTACATGTCAGATTTTTGGTCTTTGGTTCGAATCTTCATCGAGGCATTCTTGAAACAGCCTCAAACATGTACTCCGTTTCATTCTGGAAATGTTCCTCACGTCACCTAATGTTTGCCACCTGACCTAAATATTTGCAGTTTTCTCCACACACTCGATGACTCTTTAGCCGCGAAGGTTGTTCTATACTTTCATTTTAAAGCTGAGCTTTATCAATCGATTAGTTGCCGTCTCCACAATGAAGGTTGGCTGCAATGGATCTCTAGTACAGTCCATCTCTGATCTTATTTGTACACTCTCTCACATGTTTGTCCATCTCTTGTATCGTTGTCTACCTCTTGCTCTCTTGCCTTCGAACTTTTCCCCCGTTATGGTTTCTAAAAGGCTTATTATGTCTTTTGATAGGGCCAAAATATATCAAATGTATATATTAACCCCACACCCCTTCCAGTATTTCTCTTTCAAGAACCTCTGTATTTGATTGTTTTTGTTTCCATGAAATACGACTTATTCTTCTCTATATCCACATTTCCAGACACTCAATTCTATTTTCCACAAAAAGTAATAAATATATATCACAAAGAGGGAGATTATATGAAGCTGACTACTGAAAATCATAACAACTGCTTCTAAATATACATCTCTGTAATAAAGTCTCTCTCTCTCTCTCTCTCTCTCTCTGTTGTGTGTGTGTGTGGTGTGTGTGTGTACTTGCGTGTGTTCGCGTGTGCCCCCGCATATATATATATATATATATATATATATATATATATATATATATATATATATATATATATATATATATATATATATATATATATATTCACTTCACTATCGCGGGACACTTACCCCTTTAGGTATTTTTAGTGTCTTCTTTGCGTTTTCATTTCGAACATATTGTGTCTGCTTTTAATATTCTCATCATCGTATCTTGCCTTTAGCTCTTTAGCCATACCCGAACAATGAAAACGTTGAATCTTTGCCTTGTTTCGAAGCACAATACATTTTCATCAGCAGTCATCTATTTATTATTATTATTATGATTATTATTATTATTATTATTATTATTATTATTATTATTATTATTCACTATTTACGTCAAGGTTTTATTATACTATTACATTAATATACTTGGCTGTCATTAGTAGAAAAACAGTGAAGTAATTTTTCTATAAACAGGCATTGAAACACTCACATATCTTCTGGAATGAGTACAACATGAAGGTATATGACCACAAAAGGTTATGACAACAGTAAAAGCGTGTATAGCTTCAATTATTTAAAAGCCTGACTGGGGCTTAAAGTAATGTTGAAATACCCCTGTGCACTTTAAAAGATAATCCGTGGCTTATTTAAAAGATCCCTTTACCACGCCTTTAGGCGTATAGGGCTAGACCTATATTCTTATAGACCTATCGGTACAAGATAGGTAATGTGGTCACCATCACACCGGCCGCCTTTACTTCCCGGGACTGCACCAGGTACCCACTCAAAACTGGGTTGACCTGGGACTCAAGGTCATTGTTTGAAAAAGTCCAGGAAGCGTAACCCGCAACCTTTTGATCCACACACGAGCGTCTAGACGCTACGCCAAGGTGAACAAAGAAGAAGAAAACTCATGAGAGGATCAATACAAATTTTTGCATATGAGCTTAGATTTCCCGTGTTCTTATGATTTCATGATTTACAACTGCACAGGTGCAGCTTTTTTCATACAGCGGCGAATTTCTGTAGTCTTTGATGCACTAATAAATTGTTTACCCCCCTTAAAAAGAAAAACAAGAATATACAGTAATTGACACAGATCGCTTACTTTTTATGAGCCAGTTAACAATCATTTTGATCGTACATGACGTATTTACATCTCTCTCTCGCTCTCTCTCTCTCTCTATATATATATATATATATATATATATATATATATATATATATATATATATATATATATATATATATATATATATATATCGTGCTCCTTATTTGTTTTATAAGGATTATCTCTAAAACGCGTGCAATGTGATGTTTTGCCCTGTTCGCGCTTAAACATTTACTGTAAACATTGTACGCTTTGAGTCAGTTGCTGTTTGTTGTTGTTATTGTTGTTGTTGTTGTTTCATATACCACAAACAAGGCAGATTTCAAACTAGATGTCTGTATTTATGAGGGGGTAGGGGTATCTTTGAGACTAAGGATTTAGTGCTGGTTCTGTCGCTATAGATTATGCAGGTTATGCTTTAAGTTAGCCCTGACAGATAATCATCTACAGCCTTACCAAGGATTCGAACGCACGACTGCCCTGCGCTCTTAACCTTTCGTCCAGACGCTTTTTCGGTTTGGTGCTAAATTTACAGTAATACTAAAATATTTTGTTGTGTTTAAAAAAACATGTCCAATAAATACAAAGATGCATTAATTTATGCCTTTGCATTATTTTATTTTTTTAAATATTTTTTTCTTATTGTAGAAGGAATGCATAAATGTTAATGGAGGCTATGAGAGTTCACAAATTTCAGTGAATTCAAGTATCAAGGAAAAGACGTTAATGCAGGAGAAATTGTCTATAATAACAAAACCCTGACAACGGTATAAGGTTAGTTGCCTATCCTTTACAGGACGTTGCAGAACCAACCCCAGCAGCCTCTGGCTGTTGTGTGGTTTCTCTAGGAAAATTTATGTCCAGTAGTTTTCCATTGCTTCTGGACGGTCAGCCGCTGATACCGCTGTCGAAACCAACGCAAGGCGCATGGTGCGCAGCTGGGATCGAACCCGGCATCCCGGCATTACGAAGCGTTCGCATCGACTTAGCCACAGAGCCGACGACAACGGTATGACTCTCCCAAATTACACAGGAGGGCTCACACACTAATGCAGGGTGATACAGAACTGCAGTATGTCTAACAGACTTCCGGAACATTTCAAACATGTTCTTCTGGATTGTTAACTGTAGAAATGTTGCAGCTTCTACTGCCAAATATTTGCAATGCCCAACACCATGAGGTTCTTTAACTTGCACTAGTTGCACACAGGACATCCATTTGTTGTTGTTGTCTGAGAAAACTAAGCGGTACTTTTCTTTGAGTTCACCCTATCTTGAGAAGTCCGACATTTTGTGGGGGTTTTCTGGAGAACGTCCAATACTATAGAGGGTGTTAGTTCGAAAAAAAAGGGAGGGTGGTAATGTTAGGGTTAGTGTTGGTGTTCATTTCACACTCTAACAGCCCTAAATAATTGAATTTTCCATAGAACTCTAACCGAAATCTCGAAGACGTCGCGATGGGGGCGAATTCTAAGAAAAGAACCGGCGAAGCAGCTGTCCTTGGATCAGAAGCAACGTGTAGGTTTCTCTTATGCAAGAGTTGTCAACACTTGGGCCCTGGTACTTAAAAGGACCTGGTTTGTCTACAACTCTCGTGACGAACAAATCATATGTCAACAAACAACAAAAGTCAAGATAAAAACTAAACACAGCAAAAAGATGACTGGAAATCTCAGTCAGGAAAGGAAAAGGAAGGGGGCCGGGGGGGGGGGGGGGGGTCGCACGGATAAGATGGGTACAAACACGGCTGACCTTTTCGGCAAGTATTTATCAACGGATAAAACATGTGACTAATTAAACAGTATAAAAGGTAAACATAGAACCAGGTAATAAGAATAAGAAATATAGAACATGGTTTTTACAAATCCAATTAGCTGGAAAAGGATGGGTGGTGTACTCTGGCGAGGCGATACAGAGAAAACATAGGGTATGATGGGTACAAGCCCCTTATCTGTCATAATACGTTCTAGACAAAAGGAAAGGGGTTAAATGGGGCCTAATCGTAGTTTACAAGTATCCTAAAATTATTAATACCGTTCTAAATGTGGTATTGTGGTTAAAACTATACAATAAAGTAATCTGAAATAATCTGATTCTTTTAAAGAGAATTGTATGAATGTTGGGAAGGAGTTGTAAAGCCTCTATTCAGAATATTACCGAGGCAGGGTCTTTAAAAAAATTAGCATGTGTGTGTGTGTGGGGGGGTGGGGGGTGTTTAAGTTGCCTGAGCTGCGAGATTTACTTGTCTATGAACAAGAATACATCAGATGGGAGATGAATAACTGAGATAAAGAAGAGAATAGGACAGGTAAAAAGTGCATTTGACAACATAAAGAACATTTCATGCAATAAATCCATATCACTGGAAGCTAGCTATTGCATGCCACATAGAGCCAGTTTAAATATATGGCTGTGAATCGTGGACAATTATTTAAGAAGCCAAACAACTATTAAGTCCTCGGAGACGTGATTTTACAGACGGATCTTTACAAAAAAGACTACCAGATGTTTTTAAAGAGGCCGAGGGCTTACAGACAACCGACCACAAACACCAGAAAGAAACAACCATCATTTACTAGTCATGTTATGAGAAGCCACAAACACCAGAAAGAAACAGCCTTCATTTACTTGTCATGTTATGAAAAGAAGGAAACTGTAACATGGTGTTACCACCGAAAATATCTGTGCAAGGAAGATTACACCAGAAGATTCTTAATAACCATTTATCATGGATAATAGGGGTCAGTCAAGTCAACACACAAACTGATACATGCTTTCAACAACGTAGATGGTGGAGAGCATGATCGCCCACGCTATTCGGCAAGGCACTTAATGATGACGACGATGCTGAATAGTAATCCTGCAGGGCTGAGAAAGCCGACACCCTGAGGGGATTTTCCAAGTAACAATAGTAACAGTTCTGCTCAGTTACTTTTTGGTATCAACTTCCCTGAAGTCATCAAATGGCAGGCTATCATGACTAGACATTTACTCAATGCAAACAAGTCATCTAGTACACAAGTAGACATATAAACGACGGATAACTTCGAAAAAAAAAGAGAAAGAGAGAGATAGATTGCCGACTCGATGAACAAAAGAAATAATTGGATGCACTGAGCATATCATATACACACAGACAGCCCTTAAACAAATAAACATAATACCGTCAATAAATTCACGATGCGCAGAATAGGTCACAACCTTTCACGTGAGACAATTCACGCCAGAAAAAGCACGATTTTTAGCGGAATAATTCCTTCACACGTGAGGTCATTTTCAAATGGGAACCATTGAAACGTAACAGCCCAACATGCACTAGGTACACACACCCAACAACAGGGGGGTACACAGTGCAGAGTGACAGTCCCAACTTTGGAGCTGTATCTGCTTCCATACCGTTCATATTAACACATATAGTCCGTTAGTTTTTGATTGTCTCATTATTGAATTAATTGGTTGATTGGGTTTAATGATGGGATTAATTGGTTAAAGAAATGATCTTGTTGATTGGAATAAAAGAGCACTACTTATTATACTGTGAAATCTTTCATTAGTTCTATACGATCTCTTGGATGTGTAGTTTAGCTGTGTTGTATTGATCCGTTCTGTTGATTGATTCTTATTTAATTAATTGGTTGAATAGATCGGTTTGTTGACTGGGTTAATTTGTTGATTGGATTAATCTGCTCATTAGATTAAAAAGCACCCCTCCCCCTCCCTCTTTAGGTTTGTAGTCTGTAGGGTTAGCACCTGAAGAATGAGCATCAAACAGGTACAAGTGCTAGAACCTCTGGTCCAACCCTCTAAGAGTTACCAAGTAGCCTGCTGACCAATGTAGATTTAAGTAAATGCTCTTTTTCAGATGTTAAGGCGTATTCAGTCTATTGTGTTTAACATGTATTATATATATATATATATATATAGAGCAATTAGCACTCGGTGGCTGATATGATGAAAACAATGGCGGTCGTCTTTACTTCTCTGTACTTTACCATAAACATATTTCAGGTTGAGTGGACATGGGAGCCAAGGTCATTTTATAAATAAAAAGTTAATTCCGTGCGGATTTGAACCACTACCTTCAGGCATTCAACGGGCGTCGAGCCGCTACATCACAGTGCTTGCAATGCGGATGGGTAATGTAATTATACTTGTCTGAGTATTGAGTCTGCTTTTAGTATTCTATATGATCATTTAGTTGAATAAATTAATTGTAGGTATTAGAGCACCATGATTTTTGACCGGTGCGTTAAAGAGCATATTGTTTCGCGTAGGTCAATGTGACAATGGACCAGATTGTAATATCATTGTCGAGACAATAATTAACCCTTTGAACCCGGTGACCTACAACATGGAAAAAAGGAGGGGGTGTTAAACTCGCTTGCTCCTTCGCAGTATTTCCTATATTTGTTAGTGTATGCAAACAAAGACTGCAATTTTCTCACTCACTTCCTCCTTGCCTCACTCACTCACTCACTCGCTCACTCACTCACTCACGCACGCGCGCACTAACTTGCTCACTCACTAACTCACACACACACTCACTCACTCATTCACTCATTCACTTACTCACTCATTCACTCTTTCACTCACTCACTCACTCACTCACTCACTCACTCACTCACTCACTCACTCACTCACTCACTCACTCACTCACTCACTCACTCACTCATTCACTCCCTCACTCCCTCACTCACTCACTCACTCACTCACTCACTCACTCACTCACTCACTCACTCACTCACTCACTCACTCACTCACTCACTCACTCACTCACTCACTCACTCACTCACTCACTCACTCTCTACCTCCCTTCCTCACTCACTCACTCACTCACTCACTCACTCACTCACTCACTCACTCACTCACTCACTCACTCACTCACTCACTCACTCACTCAGTATTCATTTAAACCAGGCAACGTCCTGTGAAATTTTTTTTTTAATTCTCATGTTTAGTCAGGAATTCAGGCAACATATGTTTTTATTTAACAAAATTTTTTTTTTAACACAAGTTTTATGTATCTGGCCCTTGTAGAAGTGAAACACTCATTGGTCCAGTGCTGTCGCATTTGCCTCCGACGTCGACAACTATTGCCTTCCATAGCTGAAAGAGTTATGCCTCCTTCTTTTTCTTTGGATTCGTGGGTTCCCAGCTGATGTACTAGCGATGACAAAGCTAATAGCCTAACAGTCTGTGATGACAACTCTATGAAACACTAAACAGTGAGAACACTTCTATAAAACTGGTATACTGACTTCAATTCCTGAAAGGGACAGTCCGAAAATGTGCAGAAATGTGCAACCATCTGCCTCATTATTCAAGCCTTGGAGCTGATGTTCCCAAATCCTGACGAACAACTGCAGCTAAAAGCCAAAAACATTTTTTTTTTTATTGAAGATCAAGGCGCTTGTAGAGCTTAGGGAGAAAATCTGCAATCTGTATGTGCCCTCAGAAATAGAAGCTGTGAAAACCCTGAGCCCATCGTAGCAATCCGATGAATAAATACATATTGATCGTCTCTATCAGAGACATGAGAAACAAGTGGACACGCGAATACAATGTGCAGTTGAGAAAGAGGGTTATGCAGTTACCGCGAAAGAAGAGCAATCTTTAGTGTCCTTGACTATTCGTCCTGTGGTCACGCGTTCAAATCTCTTTTAAGGCAGTACAATTTGACGTGGCTAATCAGTGGTTTCCAACCTGGTTGGGCAAGTCCCCTAGGGATCTAAAGACATTTTAAAGAGAGCGTCAACTTTTAAACTGAGTGCATTTTTACTTGTAGTCATCTGTTACATATTTTAGTATTCCTTTGTACCTTGTCCAACAACAAACCAAAAAACAGTGGATATTATTAGGACCAAACAATGTCAACCATCACATTGATATTTAGATACTAAACACTTTCAGAAGATATAACTAGGGCACACGTACTACACCAACCGGATGTGACCTGAAAACCTAGGTTAGTAAGGATTTTTGTTTTGGTGATTTTGTTGTTTTTAAATTCAAATACATAGTTCGTGAATTTTAAATAGAACTGAGGCGAATCTCTCACACCCTGTAATCTTTATGCCACAGGTAGACAGTGAGTTTAACTAGTTTGTACACTTTTACTAGTTTGTACCCTTTTGCTAGTTTGTACCCTTTTACTACTGTGTACCATACCCTAGCGTCAGACTACACGTCAGAGGTAGGTCCTTTCCTGGATTTCAGGACCACACGAACAAACTATTGCATTTGGTGACTTTTCACGAGGGCTATTTTTTTCTCAAGATAATGGGCGGGTATACTGAGTTACTGTATCTTATTAATTATGTTGTAAAGCTTGTTTTCATTTCTAACAATAGTAAAACTAAAATTAAGAAATTAGGTTGTGAAAAGGTTAATACACAGCAAAGCATAAACTTGCGAAAGCCCCCCCCCCCCCCCCCCTTCCCCCCTCCCTCTTTCCCATCTTTCCCACCCAAGTCTAGGATTTATTTTGCAATTTTACGTTCAGTCGTTTTCTATTGCTCTTTGAACAGCCGCCTGTTCATACTGCTGTAAAAATCAACCCAAAGATGTCTGCAACACTTTCTCCTACAGTCGACTTCGAAGCATGGTAAGTCGGAATTATAAAACTTCATTCACCACCCCTTCTCAATAGAATAAGACTTAGAAACGCTGCGCTGATTAAATACCATTAACTAGAACAGCATTCCCGGCAATACTTTTTTCCATTTCCGATGTGAGTTCCAGAACCCTATGGGGTTGAGGAGAGAGGGGGTGTAGACCTGCTGTCCCTCAACCAGCACCTTGCCAAACGACTAATTAAGGATTTACACAAAAGGTAAAGACGGGAGATGTGAACCAGCCTCACTGCACACGACTACAAACCATAAGTGCTTTGCCACCAGTTCGGACAAATGATAAGAAACTGTCCGCCTGTGTCACCGTCTGCACGCAACTCCGTAGCTACAGCGACGTTCCTCCGTTTACCCCAGAGTGTTAAATTTGGTAGTCATTACCTAGAGGCTGAGTGAACTCCGAGAACCGCCCGGTTTCGAACACCGGCCATGGCTGCAGTGTGCTGCGGCTAGATTTGAAACCAAGTCTCAGATCGACTGCGCTAACGCGGTCCCTTAATGCAGACATTTTGTGCAGTAAGACACTGATTTCACAACCTAGCTGTAGACCACAACATAACGTGCCAACCTCTTTTTTCATGGCAAACGCAGAAGAAGACTATATTCCTTGCAACATACTCAAACTAGAATTGTCTCTTTTCCTCGGTAGTTGTAATATTCTTCCATTCGCTTCACATTCCCGCCAACAATTGCCCGCGCAGACGAAACCGATCCCCGAGAAGTTAATTATATTACGATCATAAACATTGAAAATGATATACATTAGAGACAGCGCGCCCAATTTACTCTCGCAATGGAAGGCGTTTCAAGTCTGCGGGATTTGAAGGTCTCCATGGTCACTGTAATTACTTCCGACTTCCACAAATCCCGCCGAGCCCAGTTTGTCTCAAGACGAAAACGTATGCTTGTTTAGAATACCAGTGTCTTTATTGTTCTGTCTGTTTTTCTTTCCAGAAAAATAATTACCGGCTGGAAAAGGAATTGGGATATTGCCCATATCCCCCGAGTGAGTAGACCAATTGACCAGACACACTTGTTGCCAGAAAGTTCTGAAGGTAATCTGTTTTTCTGTTAGCCTAATGAGGTTGATGTGTTTATGGCTTGTTGTGGGTGAGACATGCGTTCATCCACACAATCTCATTACTTCCGTTATGTACTGCTTCCACAGCTATGTTGCTATGGAATTTATTTACAAACAACGCCTTTTCCCATGGTCTTGTGTTTTTATTTAATCTGAGTTTAACCGACGCGACCTCTGTACCACCTGTCTACTTGCTTGGTGTACATACCACCTCACCTGTCTACTTGCTAGGTGTACATACCAGCTCATCTTTCTAACCGAAGACGTCAGCAGTTTCTTACTTTTACTTAGTCTTAACATCCGGAAAGAAGGATTTTAGGACGGGTAATTGCTCCTTTAGGAAGGAGGGACAAACACGAAGATGGTCACAGAGTATAAGTGACTTCGTGAGTATGAAAGTACATGGGGCAGGACAATTTGCGAGAGACAAAGTTTCGGTTCTTTATCAATAACCTACCCCAGATGACGTCACAGGACAGTCCAACATTTTAGATTGTGGTAAGACTGGGTTTGCCGGCTTTATGATGCTTTTAACGACCCCAAAACATATAGAGCTAGCCCTAACCCCAACCAACCTACGTCCAACGAGAGAGTGCATCCTAGGTCCCACGACTGCATGCAGCCTAGGTCCTAAGACTGCATGCATCCTATCTACATGCCCCTGAAATATTAGGCCGCCCCGTGACGTGCAGATTTCCATTGTTTGAGGTAGGATATAAAGAAAGCACCCGAGTTTCTTTCAGGCAGACCGTGATGAGAGCCACGTTCTGCAAAGGACCTGCTACATGATGATGATGAATTGCTCCTTAAAAAAAACAGACACACTCAGCAGAGTTGGTCGCCATATGTTGACAGTCTTCTGCGTCGAGTATCCTCCTCCTTCCTAACGTTCGCCAACTGTAAACTCCAGTCAAAGTTCTGGTTGTTCGTCCACTTCTGGACAGTAATCTTGTTCCAGAAGGTGAGTTTTATGCGCACATCCGTTCTATACATTGTAGCTTATTTGTATGCAGACTGTTGATTCTTTGTCTTTCAGACAAGAAACACCTCACATTAGTCGTCTTGTTCTAATGTGTTCTTGTTCAGATTACCTCACTCAATAGAAACTTTAGCTACATATTATAATAAATCATGAATAAGACAGCAACATTGCTGACATTGGTTGGACCAATGCTCCACTGGGAGAAGAAAACAAGAAGAAGGGGACAGGAAGAATCCCCTAAAGAGTCCAGAATCGATGCAGGAGTCTTTCCTGCCCTGTTACCACTTTTTTTTAGAGCGGTGTGTGAAACTGGAGTCTTGAAAGTAAAGATTTAGGGCAGCACGGCTATTACCGTCGAAAAAGAACTGTGCAGGTCAAGGTGCTGGTCCGGACCACAATGCTAAACTACTGGGCTTAGACTCGTTCTTGGTGCCAACATCACACACAGCTTCGAAAAAAAAAAAAAGCCACAACTCTTGTCACTACAAATTATTTAAACCATTAAACTTGACACAAATAAAGCCAGACCATAATTATAACCGAAACATTAGCAGGGTTGAGCGTGGTCTTAAGTCTTTTTTTTTTCTTCTTCATCAAACAAGCAAGCAAGGTTGTTAAGATGTTTATTCTGCTTATCAGACGAAACACGTCTATCCTATTACCAAGGATCGATCCATGTTTTTCACACGAGAGACCAGCGTTCTAGCCACTCGGCCAGTCGTTCCTCAATAGCAGGGAAAATTAACGGACGCGTTTTCACGCATCCAGGCAACTGTTGCATACAAGACTAGTTCTATATTGTACGGACCAATCAACCTTCAGTGGGTGATGTGGTCAATATCATGAAGGCCGCCTTACTTTTCCAGGACTTTACCTGGTACACATTTAAAGCTAAGTCGACCTGGGAGCCAAGGACATTTCTGAAGGAAAATAAAAAGTCAGGCTTAAGCAGGATCGGGAGTCGCCGTGGCCGAGCGGCTAGACGCTCATCGCGGATCAAAAGGTCATGGGTTCGCTCCCTGGCGGAGCCAGACTTTTTTTAAAAAATGACCTTGGCTCCCAGGTTGACCCAGCCTTGAGTGAGTACCGGGTACAGTCCCAGGAAGTAAAGGCGGCCGGCGTGATGCTGACCACATCACCCATCTTGCGCCGATTGATCTATACAAATATAGGTCTAGCCCTATATGCCCTATACGCCTAAAGGCGTAGAAAAAGGTCCTTTACTTAACTTAGTCAGGATCTGAAGCCTGGACCTTCGTATCCACGACAGCTCCCTCTATAGTCAAAACTATCCTTGAAAAAGCAAAACAATCAAATAAACCAGCAAAATGCACTATAAAACATTTGGGACAGGCTTAAAATCCACGTAAGAAAAAACTAGTTTGACAATGCTCATAAATCAAGCAGCGAGAACGTGTCACGGATTTGGCATTGCGTTGACAAAGAAATCACTGGGGGAAAAGCACTCGTGTTAAAATGTTGCAGCTACATTATCAACGGTAATAGGCGTTCTTGTCAGAGTCCACGGAAAAAAAAAAAAGAAAAAAAATATATACTGTTTAGTGTACCCACTCTTGTCATTTTCTGCGCGCTCTCCCCTCCCTCTCTCTTTTTCTTTCTCTCTTTCTCTCTCATTAGGAAACATTAAAAAAAGATGGAAAGGCTCACCATATGATCTCAGCAGCGCCGAATCCTGTGGCAGTGGGGTGGGGGGGGGGGGTCAGGCATGTTTGGTCCACCCCCCCCCCCCAACCCCCACCCCCTAATCCCCAACAATTTCAAGGAAATAAAAACCTCCCTCCTATGGTCCTTCCGTAACTGTTTTTATAAGTTCTCTTTTAAATGTATACATTTCGCGCGCGCACACACACACACACACACACACACACACACATATGTTTGTGTGTGTGCATGTTAATATGTGTTAATATATTTCTTCTTCTTCTTCTTCTTCTTCTTCTTCTTCTTCTTCTTCTTCTTCTTCTTCTTCTTCTTCTTCTTCTTCTTTTTCTTCTTCTTCTTCTTCTTCTTCTTCTTCTTCTTCTTCTTCTTCTTCTTCTTCTTCTTCTTCTTCTTCTTCTTCTTCTTCTTCTTCTTCTTCTTCTACTACTTCTTCTTCTTTTTCTTCTTCTTTCTTCTTCTTCTTCTTCTTCTTTTCTTCTTCTTCTTCTTCTTCTTCTTCTTCTTCTTCTTCTTCTTTTTCTTCTTCTTCTTCTTCTTCTTCTTCTTTTTTTTTCTTCTTCTTCTTTTCCTTCTTCTTCTTCTTCTTCTTCTTCTTCTTCTTCTTCTTCTTCTTCTTCTTCTTCTTCTTCTTCTTTTTCTTTTCTTTTTCTTCTTTTTCTTCTTCTTCTTCTTCTTCTTCTTCTTCTTATTCTTCTTCTTCTTCTTCTTCTTCTTCTTCTTCTCTTCTTCTTCTTCTTCTTCTTCTTCTTCTTCTTCTTCTTCGTTTTTTTCTTCGTTTTCTTCTTCTTCTTCTTCTTCTTCTTCTTCTTCTTCTTCTTCTTCTTCTTCTTCTTCTTCTTCTTCTTCTTCTTTTTGCCTTTCGTGTCAGGTTTTGAAGAGTCATTAGGCAACAACCTTGATCTTTGCTACATAGGTGCTCCTATTTATGGCCAAGGATATTCCGTCTATCCATAGCTTGCGTGGTTGACCTCTGGTTTTGCTTCCATTATGTCTAAGTGACAGGGCTATGTGTGATGCACTATATGATGGTTGTCTTGACACATGGCCAAACCATCTAGTCCATTGTCTCTTGCTGTAGCTTAGAACTGGTTCCGTCCCAAATTCTTTCCTACTACGTCATTTATGATCCTGTCTCTTCTAGTTAAATTTAGAACTGCCCGTAGGCATGTCATTTCTGTTTCGATTTTTCTTTTAATATATTTATTTTCCTTTTCATATTTGCCATTGATTTTTATTATTACGCATTTAAACCTGTCAAAATAAATTGTGTAAGAGTGTAGTCACCCCCACCCCCGAACTCCATTGTTTTCTTTGTGTGGACGCCACTACATGATCTGTTGTGTTGGGAGTTGATGGCGGCGATAGCACAACAAATCCAGCCAGTCGTATTTGTGCAAAATATATTATATCGATCTCTGCCTGGGAGCGGGGGGAAGTTCTGGGAGGATATGCGGAGATCTAGGAGGGTATGCGGAGGTCTAGGGGGGTATGCGGAGGTCCGGGGAGAGTGGGAGAGGAGGAAATAACCCATCTATCGTTCGGAGTGAGCCAAAGTTTGTTTTTTGGTAGGTCCCAGGTCTTTGGAAAACATGGAAACAGTTTCAGAGTAATCGATACCGCCAGAATAGGCCCAGATCTATGCAACAGGACTGGATCGTAGTTTCAGTTGAGCCATTAACCATTCGATTATCTCACAACATGTACCGATTATGGCAGATTTAGTCACGGCTCATAATATTTCTTCATATCCGGAGCCATTCCCATAGGCGTGTGACGGCGGTAGCCAGTGCGACGGCGGTAGCCAGTGTGACGGTGGTAGCCAGTGTGACGGTGGTAGCCAGTGTGACGGCGGTAGCCAGTGTGACGGTGGTAGCCAGTGTGACGGTGGTAGCCAGTGTGTGGGTGGTAGCCAGTGTGACAGTGGTAGCAAGTGTGACGGCGGTAGCTAGTGTGACGGTGGTAGCCAGTGTGATGGTGGTAGCTAGTGTGACGGTGGTAGCCAGTGTGACTGTGGTAGCTAGTGTGACGGTGGTAGTAGATGTGACTGTGGTAGCCAGTGTGACGGCGTCAGAGCTGTCAATCTTTAAGGGCACAATTGAAAAGATCAGCACAAAACAGAGTACAGGATTTTGATATTCATTACTCGTACCGAATCATAAGTGCAAACCGTTTATTACATATGATGGCAGGGACGATCTGTAGCTTGGATGTTGCGTAAGAGACGTTGGATCAAAACAAAATTATTAAAATCTTTGAAAGTAAAATTTCATGAATGTATGTATGTATGTATGTATGTATGCATGTATGTATGTATGTATGTATGTATGTATGTATGTATGTATGTATGTATGTATGTATGTATGTATGTATGTATGTATGTATGTATGTATGTATGTGTGTGTGTGTGTGTGTGTGTGTGTGTGTGTGTGTGTGTGTATTAGGGCTGTATCGAATATTCGCTTTGTATTCGCTTCGGGGCCGATTAGTGGACCTAACAACTATTCGGTATTCGGCCGAATAGTTGCGGTCGGGCCGAATACGAATAGTGGTTACCTTACACCCGTTTCTGGACTGGTGGAAAATGAACATGTCAAGATTTCCCACCTTGGTTCAAACTGTCAAGCTTTATCTTTGTGCACCACCTACGAGCGTACCAAGTGAACGTCTGCTTAGTACAGCAGGAAATACCTTCAGTGGGACAAGAAGCTGCCTTAATGCTGACAACATGGAACGATTTTTTTTTTTTTTTGGATTAACTAAGCTGTAAGTGACAATTTACAAGCTTAGTTACTTGTTATAAAACTAAGAATACTTTCATTCCTAGGTATTAGTTACCACAGACTGACTGAAGGATGCACAACATGAAATGGTTACTATTCTGTACTACATTTTGTGAAGTAAAATGTCAGCGTACATTTGACATTTTTTTTTTTAGATCTATTTTATGCACTATTCGAAAGTGTAAGAATGGGCCTCAGTTTAAATAGTGGTGTAATAGGGTGGAAGCGTCCAAGACTACAGTACAGCAAATTAAAGATCTTGAATTTATTCTGGGTTGAAAATGGCCAACAGGCAAAAGAAGAAACATTGGCAGTTAATAGAGTTAGACGGAAGATGGGGAAAAATCAGGCCAATGGGGTATTTAAACGGCCGACTGACAAATTTTCAGCATATTCGACTTCCGGACGGACTCTGCGCCAGCCTACCTAGCGACTGTGCTTCGCACAATGAGCTAGTTAACAGGCATGGCGGGCGTGGGGAAAGTTCGTGGCCTGACTGGCTCGGATCACGGTACGTCAGTTGGTTAGATGGTTTTGAAATAGATCTTCACTTGTATTCTTGCTAAGAGATAGTTAGATGGTAGATCGCTATATATTTGAGATGCTGGTCGAGCACGTAATTGTCATTAATGTCGTTATTTGTTGGCCATGCTGATGTGAAGTTAAATAAAATTATGTTCAACGTTGTATTCATAGTTACAGTTTTTTTCTTCAGCTTAGGACTTCTAGTTAGTTTACTAGTTTAGTTTATTCGTTGCTTGGCTATACTAGACTTTACACAGAAGATTTCTTGCCTGGGTGAGATATTCTGATCTTTCCCCCACCAAAACGAACTCTCTCTACTCTCTCTTTTTCTTTATCTTATTTCTTGTTATAAAGGGCCTTCTCCGCCCTAGTACAGTGGGAAGACAGAAGTAATGGTGGTATCAAAGAAAATAATTATTCCTAAATGTGTAATAAAAGTAAATGGTTTTATCTTAGGACAAGTACATAAATTTAAGTATCTGGGTACATGGATAACATCAGATGGAAGATGCATTACTGGAATAAGAAACAGAATAGGACAGGCAAAATCTGCATTTTATAAAATGAAGATCCTCTTATGCAATATATCTTTGTCATTGAAGGTTAGGAAAAGAATTCTTGCTTGCTACATACATTCAGTTTTAACATATGGCTGTTAGTTCTGAACAATCGGTAGGCAGGCCAAACAATTTCTTGAGGCCTCAGAGATGTGGTTTTACAGAACAATGCTTAAAATACATTGGACAGCACCTGATGATGATGATTCACTATTCGTATTCGTATTTCGTATGTGCTTTATATATATATACGTATATATATATATATATATATATATATATATATATATATATATATATATATAAGTTGGGGGGGGGGGTGGCTGCGCGTGTTTGTGTATATTTATATACATACACACATGTATATATATATATATATATATATATACGTTGCACAACCAACCATAGCATTTGTTGGCTGTTTTGGTTTTCTAGGCAAGTTTTACGTTCAGTAGTTTGCCATTGCCACTAAACGGTCAGCTCTTCGTACCTCTACCAAAACCAGCGCAGGACAAATCGTCCGCAGCAGGGATCGAACCCGGCACCCCGGCATCACGAAGCGCGCTCGCAACGCCAAAGCCACAGACGCTGACAATATATATATATAGTTTCGCTTAAAAACAAAGGCTATTCCAAAGAAACAGAGTTAGGATATAAAATGGAGCACGCTGTATTATAATGACAAATGTAGGAAAGAAATGGTGTTAAAGATGTATGTTTATAAAGTGCACTTAAAATTGTTTTACCCTGCGGTGTGTCTAAAATATTGTATCAGGGTGTTTAAACCTGCGTCATGTGAGTGTGTGTTTATCCTCTTTATTTGAACTGCTTTGGAAAAATACAAATAAAGAGATAACGTTCAAACAACGTTTACCTGTTGTAAATTTGAAGGATTCATTTTGCGCTTGGTTTTATGTTGATTTCACTCTGTAGTGCCCTGTCTGTTGGCAGCTGACAAGGCACCACAGACAGGAATGTTACACAGATACAACGGTAACAGACGCAGAGGTCGATCACGCAGAAGATGAACAGCAGAAATATCGGAGAAACTGAAAAGGGCTATATAGGAAGCGAACAAAAGGGCCAGTTCTAGAGATCTCTTCCTGTCCTGACACCGCGAGTCATTCCAAGAGTAGAGAAAAGAATTGATTTGATTGATTTGATTTGATTCAAGAACCGACATCACAGCACTCGGGGCATTTCCATAAGCGCTCCGTCAGCATCTCCAGCAACTAACAAAAAGTTCCAACACTAATGGTGCCAGGAGCATTCTGGTTAAACGCCCGTCTTGCCTTTCCTATGAGCCTCGAGCATCTGCCAGAACCTCTCATCACTCCCTCCTGTATCAATCTCACCAGACTGTGGTGATCCATCTGCTCCTCCGAACTGTGCACGCTCTTCCACAAGGCACTAACCATGTCTGCCTTATGATGTATTAGCATTCTACTAAGTTGTGCAGAACCAGCCAGTCTGTCCGCCTGTTCATTTCCCAACACACCGGCTTCCCGGGTGAAAAAATCCAGACAATACTCCTCACCCGTGTCCTCCTCAGCGAAGCATGCCACTCTTCACGAAGCGTACCTGTTCTGATCTTCCTCAGCATGCTTTCTGAGTCTGTTACAATTATAATGTGTGTGTGTCGTGTTCTCTAGCCATTGGAAAGCTGCAGTGACCGTCTCCACCTCCATTCTTAAGCTGGATGTTGTGGTATCATATGATAGGCTCTCCTGCACCAAACGTCGACCATTAACTTTTGCTAAGAAGCCCCAAGCATTTCTTTTGTCTCTTGAAACTGAACAGTCTGTATAAATGATCCAATCCTCTGAGCGAGCATTATCTGCACGAAGCATGCCTGTCCTGACCTTCCTCAGCATGCTTTCATCTATGATGTCAAAAAAGTGCTTAAAGGTTAAAGTCGAAAGGATCGACTTCATGCCACTGGGTTTTTATCCCATATGACTCAGCCTCTCACCCCGGAACGGCTAGCCACTTGCTGAGAGCATCGCACAGAGCACAAACTTCGTAGCTCCGGCGACGATCCCTATAGATCTCCGTAAACAAAATTCACTTGTAAAATGAACAACGTAGCCAGGAAATGAAGCCACGACCTTCAGAGCGCGAAGCAAATGGCTTGACCACTTCGCCACAAAGACCCCATGAAAAGATCGCATAAAGAAACGGAGTGAAGGAATAGACTGTGAACCATATGTGAACTATAACGACACAACAGGATGATGTTGTTGATGATGATGTTAATAACAGAAAGACTCTTGAAAACGATAACGCAGAAGATAACAAAAGATGACATGTCAATATTGTCATTATTATCAAGTATTTTGCCGGCTGGCTTGCAGAGTATATTACTCCACAAATTATTTTCTGAAGCAATGAATACCAACTATTTTCTATGCTTCCATGTCGTGAAACAACACAATCTTAAACTTTCTCTCTTTCTCTTTCCCTCTCATTTTTCCTAATATATGTGTGTGTTCTCCTTTTCTATTAATATGGAATAATACTTTCTCGTGTTTATCCTTCTTTCCCGTTCCTTTTCTTCATACAGAGTTCCTGAGATATTGGAATCAAAACAAAATGGCTTACATAACTATACTCTCACTTGTAACACCCACTGCATTCTTGTTGTGAAGAGAAAGACGAGACATGTTAATATTGTCAACAAAGAGGATTTTTCCAGATTTGTAGTAAATCGATGCTGCAACAAGAAAATCCTGAATTTTGTTCAGTTTTGTTATCTTGAATTTTGTTTAATTTTTGGTTTAACTTAAAAGAGTGAAACTTCGACTAATCGTCACCGTCCGGACTAGGGCTCGACGGATAACTGTATAGACAGATAACAGAAATCTCTTAATACATATGTACAGTAACGTGACTTCACTGCAGGCTTGGGACGAAAATGGCAATAAAATTATTTAAAAGTGAATAATACATCATCGGGTGCCTTGCCGACTGGCGTGGGCGATCATGCCTCTCCACCATCCGCCTTCTCCTGCAGAATGTAAACGTTCCTGTGCTGACACACCTCCATGCCATGCAACAAGACTGTCAAGCATCTTCTCTCGTTGTCTTCCTCTATCCCTCCTTCCACTGATCATTCCAGTGATCACAACATGTTCTATTTTCCCTCTTCTCATAACATGGCCAAAAAATGATGACACTGTCTCCTTCTGATGTCTGTGATAAGTTGTCTTCGGGCTCCCTCCTCTTTCAAAACCTCTTGGTTGCTCTTTTTGGCTGTTCAAGGTATTTTAAGCTTTCTTCTGTAAAACCACATCTCTGAGGCCTCAAGAAATTGTGTGGCCTGCCGACCGACTGTCCAGGACTCACAGCCATATGTTAACACTTAATGTATATAACAAGCGAGAATTCTTTTTCTAACCTTCAATGACAGAGATATTTTGCAAAAGATGTTCTTCGTTTTATAAAATGCAGTTTTTGCCTCTCCTATTGTGTTTCTTATCTCTGTATTGCATCTTCCATCTGATGTTATTCATGTGCCCAGATAATTGTATTGTATACATATTGTATTTAATTTTACAAAATGATCAATATAATCTTCAGTATAAGATCTGCAATGCCGTGAACCTGCCTTAATTTTTAGTTAATATATCATCTTATGTCTCTTTGAGGTTTGGGCTTTCTGTGCGACGATGATCCGTATCTTTCACAGAAGCATAATCTGTGTTGCATGTGATCACTCTTTCATTTAAATTCAGTCTATGCACATTGATAACTTTTTTCTGATTCTATTTTTTTTTCAGAAGATGACGGATAGCAGCAGATTAAACGAGTGACGGTTGATCGATGTTTTACCGTACTTGTTTGTGGTTTACAGTAAAGATCATCTGGTAGAACTAATGTTTCGCTGACTGACTGACTTTCTACCCCACTAGGACATCACACAAGCGATAAACACCCGATGACACCAAATGCCACCATGTAGATGAGGATCGCCGTGGAGAGGTCCCAGAAACCGCGTTCAGACAATTGGCCATATTTATGGCCTGCCTATATTGCGGCCCCTTTAAAAAGCCAGGGTGGGGCTTCAAATAACAAAAAAATTCGTCCTAAAAAGGACGAAAGGATGATGGATTAATGTTTCGCTCCCAAAATCCCGCCCATATACACACTAGCTCACTTCTCAATGGTAGACCTTGAGCCACGTGGCTTGGCACAGGTTACGGTAGTTTTCCGCAATGCCGTTGACATGGCTTGTTATATACACGACAGCGCTTTTAACACTCTGAAAACATTGATCAACTGGGTCTAACACAACCTCCCTAGAGAGTGCCGCAACCTATGTCACAGGCATTCTCTTTATCGGGAAAACAAAACGTAAATGCAAGACAACCACGAAAGCAAACAACAGAGCGGCACACCCGTAACCTACAGGAAAGTAGACCAGCCCAACAAACTTGTGAATGAAACGTGACCTACTGTGTTTAAGGAGACTAACTTAATCTCAACCCAACATCCCTAAAATTCAGGGGCGACGATACTAATAAAGATTTGAATAGGTGGACGGACTGAGAGGGGCGGGGGGATACGGGGATGGGAAGGGGCTTGTCTCTCGCCTTATAAATTTTTGTTACTGTGTGCTGAACAGCAATTTAATATATATATATATATATATATATATATATATATATATATATATATATATATATATATATATATATATATATATATATATATACATACATATATTATTTAGTTGCGTATCATTTACAGGACGTTGCAGAACCTGGCTGTTCTGTGGTTTTTTTTTGCAAATTTACGTCCAGTAGTTTGCCATTGCTTGCTGGACGTCGGTTCTCTTGATACCACTGTCGAAACAAATGCAAGGCGCATGGGATTGAACCGGCATTAGGAAGCGTTTGTATCGACTTAGCCACAGAGCCGATTTTATATATATATATATATATATATATATATATATATATATATATATATATATATATATATATATATATATATATATATATATATATATATATATATATATATAAATTTCAACAAATGATAAATTGTTTCAACAAAATACTTTTAAAAAGCCCTTTCACGACTGGGAAGGAGCAGGCAGTCTATAACAAATTTTCAAAACCCACCCTCAAACATTCCTGTCTCCACCCCTACGCTCCAGGAAGCTCAAAAGCCGAGGTTCCCTGCTTCTGCGTGTCGCTCCCTGATGTAACAACACTAGTCTTGTCGGGACTACTGCCTGTTGCCGGCGGAAAGTTCTGGTTGTTCGTCCATTTTTGGACTTCAGTCCTGTTTCCGAACCTGACCTTTGCGTGTGCATCCGTTTGAATTATCTGACTCATCTGTGTGCAGACTGTTGGTTCCTTGCCTCTCAGGCAGATGCACTCCGACTTCAAAGGAAGCTCCATATTAGTCGACTCTTTCAACATGCTTTTTGGTAGGCAGTGGGTCTATTCTTGTCTTCCCTATAATAGGGCCCGGGAACCCATATGGGAAACATTCTGCTATATGAATGGAGGAGTATTTATAGGTAAGCCGTTGGCGTGAATTTGGAACTGTGACTAACAAGTGACGCCTTCGTAAAAATTGTTAGGTAGACAGAAGACAAGTACATGTTGACACTGTTTCGTCTTTCACTGTGTTATATGGAGGCGATGGAAAGGCAAAGAGCCTGGGCAGTATGTTACAGACTGTGTATTGCCTATGCATGGTATCCCTCTCACGGCGTTCTTTGTTAACTCGAAGGGAAAGGTAACATCGAAACGTTTGGGCTAAAATCATGTTGCAGACGATGTCGGATTACAAGAGCAGTGCTCTGTCTCTCCATCTGTGAGAGCTTCTATTCTAAACCAGCTGCCAAACAAGGCTAAGGGCCTGGTCTGCTCTGCGATAACATTCTGTTTTCAGGACGGGTGCAACGCGAAGACATAAAATATTGATTACTGATTTCAGAATCGGCAACACAGGACACTCGCCACTACCTATAGATGCTCCGTCTACGACAGCCGTAGTCATAGTTGTAGTCGAGGTTTCAACTTCACGCCGATCGGGTCACCCCGTACTTGTCCCGCTCCTGTGCCAGAGAAAATCAGATCAAATGTTTCTCACTGTCCGGTAGGAACAATGATGAACGAGCAATTAGTCCCCGCACAATCCAGAAAGTCTGGGAAGTAAAGGCCACCGGCGTAATGCTGACCACATCACCCACTAAGTGCTGATTGGACAATAAAATATACGTCTAGCCCTATATGCCAAACATGACTTAATAGGGTCGTTTACTTTTTTACTTTATAAAAATTCAGAAATGCCGCATAAAATGTCTTAAGATGTAGATACAGAGGCACAGTGGTTGTATATACGTGGTACTTTTCCTCTCATATCTCTTTTTTTTTTTACCACATCCACACTTAATTTCACATTAGGCCCTTCATGATCAAGTACCTTGCCGACTGGCGTCAGCGATCATGCCTGTGCACAGTTTGCTACTGCATGTATCAGTTCGTGTTGACACCCTTCCATGCCATGTCAAAAGGCTGACAAGAATCGTCTCTTGCTGTCTTCCTCTGTCTATCTTTCCACAAATGTCCAGTGTTCACATGTTCCAGTTTTCCTCTTCTTATAACATGATCCAAAAAAAAAAAAAATGATGCCTTGTTCTTTCTTATGTTTGTGATAATTTGTCTTCGAACTCTCGCCTCTTTCAAATTATGTGGGTTGCTCTTTTACCTTACTATAAGTTATTGCATCTAACCTTTTGTCTTTTATCAGCGATCGTTCACACATGGTCTTTAGACTGACTGACTGACAGATTAGCTACTCCACCAGGAAATCGCACAAGCGATAAACACCCGATGACACAAAGTGTCACGGTGTGGGGATGAGGATCACCCGTAGAGAGGTCCCAGAAACCGCGTTCAGCCATTAGACCATATTTATGGTTGGGCTATATTGCGGTTCCTAGCAAGAGCCAGGGTGGGGCTTCAAAACAACGCAAAACTGCATCCCACAAGGGGATGACTAGAGTATGTGAGGTCTATTGAATGTCTCCCTTCCCTGTATGCGTGTTCCTATAGCTATTGCTTTTGTAGCCAACAAATCCGCACGTTCAGGCCCTCGGACTTCTGAATCTCCCGGGCAGTATCTTTCCACAGCTGTCCATTTTGAACATTACGCAATACAGACAAAGAGATATACAGTCGAGTTTGGATAAGTAGAAGTCGCAGGGACCTAAGAAAATGCTTCCACTTATGAGGATTTCTACTTATCCAGACAGCACACACAATAGAGAAAATTGCCGGTACTAAGCTGGTCATGTCGACTTGACCGAAATTCGACTTATCCGAGTTTGACTTAAGTGGACTCGACTGTAGTAAGAAGACAAAGCAAAAATAGACATATCTATTTTATCTAGTGTATACAGTAGTGTATCCCAGGGTAGGGCCAGGACTCGGTATGCGGCTTTTTGATTGTTAAGAGAGACAATTCGATGTTTAAGGGAGGCAATTTCATTGTTAAGGGAAACAATGTAAATGTTAAGGGAGACAATGTGATTGTTAAGGGAGGCGAATTGATTGTTAAGGGGGACAATTTGATCGTTTAGGGAGGAATAATACACATGTTTAGTATATGTATTTTATACAGCAGTGTTTTCCAACGTAGTGCCCTGGACTCCCAGTGATTTTTAAGGGGGGCAATTTGATTGTTAAGGTAGACCAAGTGATTGTTAAGGATGACTACTCGTCCTTTTCAGGAATAATTTTTCGTTATTTGAAGCCATACTCTGGCTCTTGCCAGGTGCCGCAATATAGCCTGGCCATAAATATGGCCTAAAGGCTTAACGCGGTTTCTGGGACCTCTTCACGGTGGTCCTCATCCGAATGGTGGCACATTGTGTCATCTGGTGATTATCGCTTGTGTGATGTCATGGTGGGGTAGAAAGTCAGTCACTCAATTTGATTGTTACACGGAACAACTTGATTGCGATAGGACATTGTTTAATAGTTAAGAGGGGAAGGGGGGCGCAATTTAATAGTTGAAAAGTGGGCAGGGGGGGGGGGGTGTTATTTGTTAATTAATGAAAAATTTGATCATCAAGTGCAGCCATT
>CAJHNH020000843.1:186706-226580 GCA_905116865.2 Candidula unifasciata | reverse complement strand
TTTCGTTGTGCTCCAGTTTAAGAGCCATAAAAATTTATATTTTATCAATGTTTTAAAAAAATTTTTGATCTTCGTTTTGCGAAACAGAAAATTTTGACGTTAGCAATGTTGAAGGGCAACATATCTGTTTTTCTAGATTGCATTTTAGATTTGTATTTCTTCTGGGGTTTTGGAGCCGTTGAAGTTTGCCCCCAAAAGATACAACCACAGAGATTTTGAAATTTACTGCCCATGTTGATTTCAAATAAATGTTGCCCTTCGACAGAGCCGCAGTTCCGCACGCCCATAGGACCCCCGGAAAAACATGTAACAGAAAGACTGAGTATTTAAACCGAGCCTTAAATCTTCAGGAATGCGAGGCTAAAGGCTTAACACGACCACGCCACTCTTTTAGATATGTGCATATCACGAACAGCAAGGAACAGCTACTGTAATAGAAAAAAAAACAGGCACCATCAACGCATCGCTGTACTTCACTATCACAAACCCTGGACAACCTTCTAGCCAGCACTTCCGCTGCAAACCAAACATTGCATAGTTTCATGTAACACTGTGTGTCGATAATTTTGCCATCAGCACAGATTTCCAACCCGCAGGACAATGGTGAACGAGCGAGACAGATTGGGACGTCAATATTCTGCTGTGTTTGTTGTGTGTGTGTTGGTGCAGCCGCATGCGTGCGTGGTGTATGTAGGGCAGACAGGGTGGACCCCCGGGCGGGGTGGGTGACAGATATATACATCCAGCATAGAGAGAGCGAAAGTACACAGAGAGAGGGTGAGTAGCGATATGTAAGTACATACTCGTGCACCACACATAGATCCACACAGTCAGAGTAGATAGTGGGAGAGAGACAAAGGAAGAGGTATACATGCTCCCATCATATATATATATATCTATATATATATATATTATATAATAGATATATATATATATTATATATCTAAGCAGGCAGGCGCAAAAAGGTAGCCTATATAGATTTTTTCATGTAAATATAAGATTTAATACACTAGATATATAGGCAGACATACAGCCACACACAAAATGTGAAATAGAGAGAGAAGAGGAGAGAGAGGAGAGCGAGAGAGGAGAGAGAGAGAGAGAGAGGAGAGATGAACGGACGCACGGAGGAAAATTATTTTTAACAGCCAGTTAGGTAATTAGGCGGGGTGGATAAGCAGACAGTCCCATATATGAATTTTCACAGACTGACAGTAGGAGGAAAGCACACAAAAACAGAATAAAAGTTGCTTTGCAAATCTAGGAGGGGGCAGTTGAATTGCACTCATTTATTTAGTTATCTGAAGTGTAGATGTTTACTTTCAGGTTAAGTTAGTTGCGCATCCTTTACAGGACGCTGCAGACCCAGACCCCAGCAATTTTAGCTGTTTTTTTTTTTTCTCGACAAATGGCTTTCCCGGACTGGTCCGGTTTTCTCGATACCCTTGTCGAAATCAACGCAAGACGCAAGGCCCCGCAGCTGGAATCCGAACCCGGCACAATGGCATTAACCGGAGCGCGTTCGCGAGCGCCTAGCCACAGACGGCAACTTTCCTTTTAGTAGTCTGCTTCGCAATTAACAGTCCGGACCCTCACACCGTTGCTAAAAAACCAACTCAAATCGGCCCGCTGCCTAATCGCGCTGCAGTTGACTGCGAAAATCTAAAGACAAAATATCAATGTTTTTCTTCGTGAGGATCCAAGGTTCACATTCTGAAGAAGAGAAGGAGGAGGACGGAAAAGAAAAGAACGAAAAGAGAAACAGAAACGGGAAATCGAAGAAGAAGAAGAAGAAGAAGAGCGAGGAAGAGGAGGAAGTGAAGAGGAGGAGAAGAAGAAGAAGAAGACTGAGGAAGAAGAAGAGAAGAAGAGGAAAAGGAGAAGAAGTAGGGGAGGATAGGAGGAAGAGAAGAGCGAGAAGAAGAGGAAGAGGAATAAGAAGAAGAGAAGAAGAAGAAGACGACGAGAGACCGACGACGACAACGGAAGACGCCGTCCAACTTTGAACCACACTACTAGGAGGCGGAGGAAGAGGAGGAGGAGAAGGAAAAAGAAGGAAGAGGAAGACAAACAGAGGAAGAGGTGGAGGAGGAGGATGATGGAGACTGAGAGGAGAAAAGAGAAGAACCGCAGAAGAAGCTAAGAAAAAGGAAAAGAAAAAGAAAAAGAAGAGAAAGAAGAAAAAGAAGAAGCACGTGTTTGATCATCTTATTACCAAAAAGCGTACATTTCCCATTAGCTTATCTCACATTATACATGTATTATAATTATAGGTGTGTATGCGTTCTTCTGCTAACCCGACAGTATTGATGTATTGATTATGAAATCGCATAGTTGCGAAACGATTTAGGTGAACATCAAATAAGGACAAGATGATATTATCTTGTAAATAGTTACAGATAGCACTAAAGTAGTCTATATTTGAAAGCATTATTTAAAAAGAAAATTGGGAGCCGAGGTCAGGGAAAAAATTTTTTTACAGTGAGTAAAATAAATAGTACGGGGCACTTGCAACCCTCCTGGTTCATCAGACATATGATGGTTGATCTATTAAAAAATTCAAGATAAACAACACCTGATGTGGTCAAATAGGCATCAGCATCTTTTTACCCCCAAGTACATTTCCTAAGGGAGTGTGGCGTTGCGGCTAGACGCGCACGTGCGGATCGGAAGGTCGTGGGTTCGCTCCCTGGCGGAGCCGGGCTTATTTCAAAAATGACTTTGACTCCCAGGTCGATCCAGCCTTTAGTGGGCACTGGGTGCAGTCCCGGGAAGTAAAGGCGGCGGGTGTGATGCTGATCACATCACCCATATAGTGCCGTTTGGTCTATAAAAATATAGATCTAGCCCTATATGCCCTATACGCCTAAAGGTGTGGAAAAGGGTCCTTTACTTACATTTCCTAAGACCCATAGTAGGTTGGGCTGATTTGGAAGCAGGCAAGCTTCATATGTCTAAGAGTTTTTTTGCTTTCAGCATTCATCCTAGTGTTAAAATTATTCAAATAAACTGTGATCAAAAAGCTTGACTAAATAACGAAGAAGGTCAACGTGCACAACACAAAACAAATCGACATTTCGACCAGAGCCTTTCTCGACATGAACTACACAACAGTAACAAAGGGGCGAAGTACTCCAACCATCAGTGCCCACCAGAGTGATGCGGTACACAACTATTATTATACTTGTATTATACTGCGAGGGGGTTTTTAATGAAAACTTTAAAAGTGTGATAGAAATGACGGTAACCATGCCACAGTCTTGTAACCTGTCAATACTATTTTTTAGTAAGTCAAGAATGTCTAGCACGAGGCATCACGGTGCGGACGAACAGGGTGATGTCAAAATGACAGTTTAAACATAGCCGTCCTACATTTGACATGCACCACAAAATAAGCAGAATGAGCAGCGTTTTGTTATTCTCTATGAAAAGATTTAACCGACAGGAACTTACCGGCAAATGGAGGTTCAGTATGGTGATGCATACTTGTCAGTTCAGCAAATAAATGCTTGGAGAAGGAAATTTCAAAACGGCGCCACTTCTGTGAAATTCTGTTCAGACCGGGTCATGCACACCATCGTGTGTTGCAATTATGTTTATTAGATCTCTGCTCAAAGCAAAAATGAAACAAAGACTGCCTAGTTTTATATATTTAGTTGCCAGTTGTAATTCGCCTAGTTATATGAGTTTATTTATTAGATATAGAGGTTAGCCACGAAGAAATTGAATAAGTGGCCGTGGACCAAAACAAGTGATGGTCATTGAGAGGAGGCGAGTTAGTTGGTGGGACAGTTAACTCTATAAAATACCTCAAAACTCTACGACATGACCAACGGCGGGTAAGAGGCGCCATAACCTCTTCACACTGCTGCCTTGCAGGGTAAGTCTGTTTAGACAAAGGCTATTAGAGTCAAACCATATATAAACTGGCGGAAGACAAGGGGAAACCACCGCTGTATTTTCCTTAGAAAGTCATGCCTCAAAACATAACGAATTTAGATTCTTAACAGTCTTGTTGCATGGCATGAAGGTCTGTCAGCACACGAACTAATACATGCTGCAGAAGATCGTAGATTGTGGAGAGGCATGATCGCCCACGGCAGATGGCAAGGCACCTGATGATGATGATGATATGCAGTAGGTTTTCGCTTAAGGTTGACTTGAATGCCCGATTTGACTGAGTGATCGTGTAACAAACAATATATGCAGAACAAGGCCGCAACTCATTTAGTTCCAAGCAGTACTCTATAGTCATTTCAAAGGGCTAAGAAAACTTTGTTTTACCAATTTTTTTTCGTCATTTTGTCATACTGCTTATGGCATCTGTCTTTAAACAAAGAAGACACAAAGAATAGAGTGCACAACTTGTTGCCTGGCATGTTTCACCGCTTCTAATAAATCACAAATAAATAAATCGTTTATAATTGAAATATGCAATCAAGTACCATCAACGTTAACAATTGCTGGTTTTATCAGGGCAAGTGCAGGTTCACTACCATGTCTTTCTGCTCTCACAAACCGAGACGGAAGGGATGAATATCGGATGCCATCAATAAGTTGACGAGAATCAGTACTATGATTATCATTATTGCTGTACTCTTAAACAAGGATTAAAAAAACTGCCCCAATAAATGTATAAGGTGGTTGATTCCTCAATGTTTGACTTACGTTAGTACCTCTGATTCCATTGTCTTATTTCCAGAAAATGTTTCTGCAGTTCCAGCATACAGCAACGAACAAGCAGACAGATCAATCAACGGCCGTCAGTACTGCATAACATTTCTCCCCCCTCACCAGCAGAAATAATGATCCACAGAAGGTTCACATGCTGAAGGCTTCCGTTATTTTAGCTCTAACGTATTTTTAATGATAGTGTGCATTATTTGCTTTTGATTTAGCGCTGTTGCGCAATTAATAATCTATAGCGGAAACACGACAGTAGGCTTCTATATGCACCGAACTGCACTCACCATCATCATCATCAGGTGCCTTGCCGATTGGCGTGGGCGACCATGCCTCTCCACGAAATGCACTAGATTTACATATTCTGTGGGAAATAGAGGCTACGGTAATGTGATGAGTTCACTGACTTCTTAGCAATCTATAGACTTTCTGTGTGGAGAGGTGTAATAGCTCGTGAAATTTCTTTGTTTCTCATATAACCTCTTCTAATTTTTTTTTCCACGGCCTTTGCCAAACATCTAATTTCGCAGATGGTTAGTTTTCTTTCGTTTTCCTCAATCAATTTAAAGTCTGACTCTGATAGCACAAGGTTGGTATGAAAACTGCTTTTATACTGGTTTTTTTTTTTTCCTCTACTGGAATGGCTGGGCATTTTCAAAATTTGCGTCAGTTGAGACATAACATTGGTTTCAAATTAGGTAAGAACTGCAGACCCCTGTTAGTATAGAAGGTCTGTCGTTGGCACCATACTTCGTAATAGCTGTACTGAAAACGTGAGACGTGGACTATCTCCCACTGAGACGTGGACTATCTCCCACTGAGTCGTGGAATATCTCCCACTGAGACGTGGACTATCTCCCACTGAGACGTGGACTATCTCCCACTGAGACGTGGACTATCTCCCACTGAGACGTGGACTATCTCCCACTGAGACGTGGACTATCTCCCACTGAGACGTGGACTATCTCCCACTGAGACGTGGACTATCTCCCACTGAGACGTGGATTATCTCCCACTGAGATGTGGACTATCTCCCATTGAGTCGTGGACTATCTCCCAGCCCTTGAGAAAAAAAAAGCTGAAATGCCATAGCAAGATTCTCACAATCCCATGGACAAAGAAAAGAAGAAATACTGACATTTTAAAAGATCTGAATATCAGGTAAGAATGGCTAAAAAAACAGCATCTTGTTTTAAAAGCTAAAATATATGGTCATTTCAAGCTCTATGGTGGGAAAAAAAATAATAGCAGGAGGCATGGTACAAGGAAGGAGGAGGGTAGGGGCCGACGACCACGAAGATGGGCACAGGATTTAAGTGACTTCTTGAAAATTAAAGTACAGTAGGCAGGGAGAGCTGTCGAGAGACCAAGTTTCTTTCAGACAGACAGTGGTGAGAGCGACGTTCTTCAAAGTACCTGCTAAATGACGATGATGACTGAAAACGTATTTTAATTTAATAATATTAGAATCACAAAAAAAAAAAAAAACGATTGCTTTCAAACATTGGAGCCTCCAGTGGTTAAAAGATAACAAGAAGTCCCGTCCGGGTAGAGAGCAGTAAGTGATATAGATTGATTCAGAAGCCAGAACTCTGATGTATGTCCTCTCCTGGAAGTCGCCGTGGTGTAGCGGCTAGACGCTCGCCTGCATATCAAAAGGTCGTGGGTTCGGGTATTAATGACTCCCCCCTCTCCCCGTAAATGATCGGGTCGACCCAGTCTTGAATGGGCACCAGATGCGACAGCAGAAAAAAAAATAATTTGGACCGGGGGAAGTGGAGTGTGGCCTCAAAGGATCTGAGCTCCCAAGCACCGACGAATATCGAATATATATATATATATATATATATATATATATATATATATATATATATATATATATATATATATATATATATATATATATATATATATATATATATATATATATATATATATATATATGTACACACATATATACATACATACGTACATATATACATACATACGTACATATATACATAGATACGTACATAGATACACACATACACACGTACATACACACGCACGCACATACGTACACACACGCACACACAAACACACGCACACACACACACGCACGCACACACGCACGCACACACACACA
Source organism: Candidula unifasciata (assembly GCA_905116865.2). NCBI lineage: Eukaryota > Metazoa > Mollusca > Gastropoda > Stylommatophora > Geomitridae > Candidula > Candidula unifasciata. The sequence continues at coordinate 219,772 of CAJHNH020000843.1, read as the reverse complement.
CACACACACACACGCACACACACGAACGCACACACACACGCACGCACGCAGGCAGGCAGGCAGGCAGGCAGGCAGGCAGGCAGGCACGCACGCAGGCAGGCACTCAGGCAGGCAACAGGCAGGCACGCAGGCAGGCACGCACGCAGGCAGGCAGGCAGGCACGCAAGCAGGCAGGCAGGCAGGCAGGCACGCAGGCAGGCACTCAGGCAGGCAACAGGCAGGCACGCAGGCAGGCAGGCAGGCACACAGGCAGGCACGCAGGCAGGCACTCAGGCAGGCAGGCAGGCAGGCACTCAGGCAGGCAGGCAGGCAGGCAGACAGGCACGCAGGCACGCAGGCAGGCACGCACGCAGGCACGCACACACAAACACACAAAAACACACACACATACATACATACATACATACATACATACAGACACACATACAGACACACATACAGACACACATACAGACACACACACACAGACATACACACACAGACACACACACACACAGACACACACACACACACAGAAACACACACACACACAGACACACACACACACAGACACACACACACAGACACACACACAGACACACACACACACAGACACACACACACAGACAGACACACACAGACAAACACACACACACACAGACACACACACACACAGACACACACACACAGACACACACACACACACAGACACACACACACAGACACACACACAGACACACACACAGAGACACACACACAGACACACACACACAGACACACACACAGACACACACACACAGACACACACACACAGACACACACACAGACACACACACACAGACACACACACACAGACACACACACACAGACACACACACACAGACACACACACACAGACACACACACACAGACACACACAGACACACACACACAGACACACACACACAGACACACACACACAGACACACACACACAGACACAGACACACAGACACAGACACACAGACACAGACACACAGACACAGACACACAGACACAGACACACAGACACAGACACACAGACACAGACACACAGACACAGACACACAGACACAGACACACAGACACAGACACACAGACACAGACACACAGACACAGACACACAGACACAGACACACAGACACAGACACACAGACACACAGACACAGACACACAGACACAGACACAGACACAGACACAGACACACACACACACACAGACACACACACAGACACACACACAGACACACACACAGACACACACACAGACACACACACAGACACACACACAGACACACACACAGACACACACACAGACACACACAGACACACACACAGACACACACACAGACACACACACAGACACACACACAGACACACACACAGACACACACACAGACACACACACAGACACACACAGACACACAGACACACAGACACACACCCACACACCCACACACCCACACACACACCCACACACCCACACACACACACACACACACATACATACATACATACATACATACATACATACATACATACATACATACATACATACATACATACATACATACATACATACATACATACATACATACATACATACATACATACATACATACATACATACATACATACATACATACATACATACATACATACATACATACATACATACATACATACATACATACATACATACATACATACATACATACATACATACATACATACATACATACATACATACATACATACATACATACATACATACATACATACATACATACATACATACATACATACATACATACATACATACATACATACATACATACATACATACATACATACATACATACATACATACATACATACATACATACATACATACATACATACATACATACATACATACATACATACATACATACATACATACATACATACATACATACATACATACATACATACATACATACATACATACATACATACATACATACATACATACATACATACATACATACATACATACATACATACATACATACATACATGGATAATACATATACACACACACTACAAGACGCGCAAAAAAGCTAAATTTAGTATCGGTTAAGTGCTGCAGTAAAAACAATTGAATGACGGGAAACAAAACAAACCTACAGATAAAAAAAAAAAAAAAAGCAATCACAGATAATCGACTGACCCCAAATGTTTACCGTAAAGGTTAAATTCAACAATCAGATCAGAGTATTTCGTGATTATAAATAAATTTACTGTGAACAGCTAATCTAGAAAAAAAAAAAAAACAAACAAACAGCGCATGTCTGTTGACAGCTGAAAAGATTAGCAATCTAACGCAGCGTTTTTGCTCAATACCCAATGTTAGCTGATGGCATCAGCCAATGGAACGTTTTCAATTGGACATCGTTGCAGATTGAAGAGATTAATGTGGAGCTGACACTCGAAAAATGAAAAAATAAGAGAGAAGGAAAAATACACGGAACAACTTTCCCCAAGAGTTTACAGCTGGTAAACACAGTGAAAAAGAAGAAGGGGAGGAGGAAGAAAAACAAGACAAAGAAAAAAAAATACTGATAAAGAAGAAGAAGAAAAAGGAAAGAAGATGTAACAGAATACGATTGAATCTCATCTCATGCCTTATGATAGGTGTTTACATCTGCTAGAGTTTTCATATTCCATTCAAGTGTAGTTATTAACTTTATCAGTTACTGGAACGGTTATGAAGATTCCTGACCATTCTATCCCAAACATTGGCAACATAATTGGAAAACTCAACATAACTTGCCAGCCGGCCTTTTAAGGGCTATTTAGCCACTGATGGAGACGGCATCTGATAAAGTGATATATGGCTCAGAGCAAGAATAGGGTGGGCTGATGATAGACTGTTCTATTCTAAAAAACGACTGTCCAAATTGTTCTACTTTTCCCAGGGGTGGTGTCTGTTGATTTTCAGAAACCGAACTCACCCTCAGTGGTATAAACCCGGACCACCAACAAAACGGTAAACTTTTTCTAAATAGTGAAAACCTCAAACCCGAAATGAAAAGGGTACCATCATGACCACATGTGAATGATCACCATGAGTAAACCACACTTACGTTACACTAACAAGTACAATGGTTTTCAACCTGGAAGGGAGCTCAATGAAGTTACCGGGGGTGTCTAGAAATTTCGCAGTTCAGTGCATCTGTACTTGTAGTTATCTGTTACACTGACATTTTATTCTATTTAAATTTTAAACAAATTCTGTTTTAAAACTATTTATAAAACAAAACGCCAAGGATGTGTTTATTTTCATGAGCAGTTGATACGACATTTCACCCAGATTTACGGTACTTATCACGGAATCAAGGCCGAAGGGTTGCGATATCCATAGTACCGAGCTAAAGGGTTAAGAACTCATGGATTCTGGATATTTAAAAAAAAAAATAGTACATCTACAGTTAAAGATCTAATGAACTATCTCACACTTTGATTAAGGTCAGTGTTTTTTCTAGTTATTTTCGACTGTGGTTGGGATTCTTTAAAAAAAAAAATGTTTTGTCTTTTTGTTTTATAAGTACATATTTTTTTTTTCAATGGAGAAGGTTGAAAAACTACTGAACAGCACAACATCTAGAACTTACCAGCAAATTTTATCTTGACTATCTTTCTGCATCTGCTTGGTTCTTTCAGACAGTTCTATATTCTGTCGAACATTAGTTAACCCACCATATCGGGGTGACTTGTCAATTCGGACATCCACACTGGGGAACTTCAACTTTGACTTGTTGTAATCCGCCTCTAGAATGTCGTCCTCGGAAACGCCGGGTCGCATTCCAAAGAGTTTGTAGAAACAGCGGATACACATTTTGATTTCTAGCTCGGCACACAGGTCTTCAGATTTTCGGAACACACATTTGTATACAAGGCATGCCACAAAATAAGCTATCCAGTATATGTAATATTTATGGCGTTTTTCCGTCCTTTTAAGGCACGTTTAGATCTTTTAAATAAAAAAAGGGCCAATTTAACGAGCTGATATCTTAAAAAAAAAAAAAAAAAAAGCAGAAGAAGAACCCCCGAGGTAGGTAGGTGCTTCGCTGGAAACGAAAATAAAACGTGCAACCAGCATCCCTGAAGAGTAAGCTTAAGGTTGTAATTATTACTAAGTTATGTGGGCCATGTAAAATGGATTTGCATTGCACGCCACCAAAAGCCATAAAAAGTACTCCTACGATCAAAGGCGACAGACCCAAATACTGTCCATACAGCGACGAAGTCGTCTACAAGCGAGCGAATGGGCGACCCAGTTGCTAACCTAGAACTCTGAGACCGTAGAAATAATTTAAACACTAAATAAACAAACAGTATATTGATCGGCACTTCTGGCGGGGGGGGGGGGGGGGAGGGTATAATGGTAGAAGGACACGCTAGAAGACAACATAAAAATCGAAAGCTATAGTTGCTGCGCCAGGAATCGAGCCAGTGGCCTCAAAATGACAAATGCGCCTCGCTGTGGAAAGTCAACATAAAAATCCACAAGGAGGCACATCAGGCATATGGTCTAAGACCCACAAAGTTTTTTTGTAAACACATCAGGACTTGATCTCTGATGACTGGTATAGTTTAGACCAATCAGTACTAGATTCATTGTGTAGTTAATAGCCGGAAGAATAAGAAGACAAAACAAGAACAAGAAGAAGAAAAAGAAGAAGAAGAAAGTTGCTTTTACTTCCTAAGACATTTTCTAGTATTTATTTTAGGAAAGGTCAGCTTAAAGAGGCAGGGCAGTAAATGATGCAGATGGATACGAATATCTGACCACAGGCTAGGGAAGCAAGTGACTTTGTCTGTTCTACCCTCCTGTTCGCTAATTAAAAATCTGATCACCTATGAGACTGCAGTAGTTTTATCCTAGGGGGCGAACCAACTGGGAACATCCCAGATACTCTGTTCAACCTACAAGGATCTTATAATTGGGGCACGTGTAGCAGATAAACAAGCTTTGTGCAACCAGCAGTCCTGTTCTGGCATCGATGACCAAGCGACAGCGGGGGAAAAACGGTTTTATTAAAATATGTAGCTTTCTTAGGCCACTTCTTATAATCCAACAACTTCATCGAAGTGATTCTGGAGTGAAAGTCACGCACTAAATTACTCTAAAATTGAATAGTGCAAACAAGACGTCAGAAGTCGCTACTATTTTTCAGTTTTTCTCTGACTGAAACATTGGGGCCCTGAACCCCTATTAACCCCTTTAACTTTTCCATTCCCCAAAAAAACCTAATGATCGGGCCCTTTGCTTCCACCTTGCATATCTCACAGAAAACCCTGACCCTCCGCTTACGGGAAGGGAATAAAACCCTTTGGGTTAAATTTTTAATTAAAATAAACATCATACCCTGGGGGACACTCCTAAAGCGCTCCGTCCCTGTTTTTCACGTAAAAAAGAGTTTAATCTGAGGGTTTCTAGAAAAGGGATTGTATTCACCCGTAAAAAGGGGAAAATTTTCCCATTGCAATACTTCCCGGGCCCCAAAATTTCTAGGTTCGAATCCTATCAAGCCCGTATGATTTGTAACCGACTTTGGCTTCCAGGTTAAACAAGCCTAAATGACTACCATGTAATGTCGGAGAATTAAAGGTGGGGTTTTGAGTTTTTGACCCGTAATCACAGAAGTGCAATTAGTGCAGAAAACTGTGTTCTAGCAGCTCATGAGCGAATCACCTCTAGCGTTAAAATGGCTACTTAATTTTACTTTCATAATTAGAAAAAAAAAAAAAAAAGCACTAAAGCGTCTATAAAATGTAACATTTACAGTCGAAAAGGTCGACTTCATTGCTCTATGTATTCCCTTACGGCTCGGTCTCTCTTCGCAGAACGGCTATCTGCCTGACGAGAGCGTCAGACAAAGCGCCGGTTCCGTAGCTCCAGTGACAATCTTCAAGGATCTTGGTAAAAATTGCACTCGTGTCCTGAACGACGCGTTCACGAAACGAAACCACGACCTTCTGAGCGCCAAGCAAACGGCTTGACCACTTCGCTACTACAGGAGGTAATCACACGAGCCGCCAAAAGCAAATCAACACAGCACAACAGATTAATAATAATACATAAACAACAAAAAAATTTTAAAGTCTTATACAAGATTTAAAGGGACAAAAACCCCCAAAAAATTTCACAAAGGAATAGACTAGTTTACAGACTAGTTTAAGCTGCTCACGCAACACTCGCCGCAGGACGCTGGACACAACTGAGAAAGACATAGTCTGCATTCCATTGTTCCCTCTTGCTTTAGGAGGGGGCAAAAAGCACGGGTTTCACATTTCTTCTCACCCCCAAAAAAGAAATAATGACGGGCCCGGTTTTCTATCCCAGATATAAGCCTCATTATACAGGGGGCCCAATTTTGTTTAAACCCTAGAGGGCCGGGATCTCAAAAAGGCTTTGGTTTTGGGAAATTTTTCCCCCGTGGTGATAAGGAAAAAAAAGGGGAAAAAATAGGGTCGGGGAATAATAACGCTCCTGGTTTTTCGGGGAAAAATTTATTTTGCCAAGTTATGTGACTCGTGGGGGCCCCGGTTTTTTGTAACTAATACGGTATGAAAATAAATAAGTAATGGACGCCTCCCTTCGCCACGTAATATGAAGATATATAGTGCTAACTTCGTAATTTGTATGTGGACAATAGATTATGTGGTCAGTATCATATCGCTGACTTTATATTCTGTTAAATTTCCTGGTACCCATTTTAGATTTTTAGAGCAGGATTTCTCAAACGGGGGGGGGCCGGGGGGGCTTTATGGGGGGGTTTGGGGGGGCCTTTGGCAAAAAATAAAAAAATTTTTCCCCCATCTGTTGGATCAGCAAAGGGACAGCAGTTTTTTAAAACAGAAATACAAAAAAGGGGAACCCAAAGGGGAAGGGGTCCGGATGCAGGGGGATTCGGGAAAAAAAACCCTTTGGTAAGGTTTGCATTTTCATTTAAAACGTACGCCCGTGTTTAAAAAAAAAAAAAAAAAAAAAAAAAAAACACCAAAAAGGAAAAAAACCTTTTCAAGTGATTTAAAGGGACATTTAAAAACTAAACTTCCATAAACAAAAAGGGGGAATTTAAAAAAAAAAAAATTTTAAAAAAAATTTTCCATTGGGTCGAAAGGGGGGGGGAAAAAACAAAAAACATTAAAATTTGCAGTTTTTTTTTTTTTTTTCCCTTTTTGTTTTTTAAAACCGTTTTTAAAGGGTTTTTGGGGTGTCCCCCAAAAAAAATTTTTGCCCGACAAGGGTGCCACGGCGAAAAAAGTTTGAGAAACGCTGCCGAAGAGCACAGTTCCGCTTTGACATCAAGGAAGCCGCCGTGGTGTAGAGGCTAGATGCTCGCCTGTGGATTCGAAGGTTGTGGTTTCAGGTGCTGGCGGAGCCGATCTTCTTTGTTTTTCTTCTTTAAAAAATAAATTTGGGCCCCCCGGGTTTTCGACCCAGCCTTACTCTTTCAAAAGGGAAAAAAAAAGTCATGGGAAGCCAAAGGGTTTGGCGGGTTTGTTTTTTTTCGACCAATCACCCCCCGAGCGCCAAACGGTTCCCACTATTACCGGGGTTTTTTTAACCCCTCAGTGGGGATGTCATTTTGGGGTTTTTTTTTGGCATTTTATTTTTTTTTGGGGGTTTTGGGGGGCAGGATTAAAGCAATCCGTTTCTATCACATATTCTGTGGCATTCTCTCACCCCCCGGCCAAATATTTCAAATGATTCTCTGAGCTTCAATGAAAGTACACATAAAAAAAAAAATTAATAGACATTACCTACATTTTTGATCACTTTATCTACAGCAAACTTCAACTGTGTTTCTAAAATTTATGAGTATTTAATTTCTTTTCATTTTAATTATCTATATATATAAAATCTAATGCTTTGTGTGTTGTTGGCACCTATAGGACTCGGAAAAACTACTGAACCGATTTAGCTGAAATTTTCAGGGAATATGTGTGTTTTGATACCGGTATGTGAACCGTCATGGTTTGAATTCAACCTGTCACTGTAGAGTAGGGTTGACCACAATTAAGCCCTCATATTCGAAAAACTAATATTTATAATTTTAGTGATTGATTTCTAAATTATAGCCGCGTTAGTTATAATGCGCATTGCGCCGCCGTTGCACAAGCACAAACACCTCCTCTACTACTTAGAGTACGGTCTTGGTGTACAGCAATACAGGACCTATATTTTATTACTCTGTGCAGGGGCAGGAGTGATTGCCACCAAATAGGAACTATAATTAGACACGATTTCTATTTCTGTTTTTTTTTTTTTTTTTTTCAAACATCCTTTGATGAGTTGGGAAAAGAAAGAAGCGACGAGGGAGTCTGGGTAGGGAAAAAAAAAAAAAAACGACAGGGGGGTAGCCTTGAAGGGAGGAGGCCTCCCCACCCCAGCGCACAGGGTACTATCTTCGACGGTCTGCGCACAGACATTTGACTGCGACATTAACCGTGTTTTTTTAGACACGTGCGATTTTTCTTTTGTTTGTGCCGTTTCATTAACAATATTTGTAATATCTGTCTATGAGGGGGGGGGGGGGGGGAAAACAATCGCCTGCTGTTTTGAATCTGCGTTATAATCGTGTGACATGCAGTAGTGGAACAACACCATCGTAAAATAGTTTATGGTCTCTTTTCGTTTATATGATGATCGAGTGGTTGCTTGGGTCGAATGGTGAGCACTCGGCTCTTGAGAGGGATAGAACCAGGGGTTCGAATCCGCAGTAGTTTTTTTTTTTAACTTAGGGGTAAAAAAAAATCCTCACCTGCACTGTCGTGGCGACCAGCACTAGCCATATGGCCCTTAATGATATATATTTATTAAAAAAAAAAAAAAAAAAAAAAAAAAAACAAAAAAAAAAAAAAAAAAACAGGACAGGTTTTTGTGGGGTAAACCAGTTGATAATTAAAATTTGACCATTTCACATACTTATGATTCATTTTCAAACTTTTTCGATTGCATGGTACGCTTGAAATTTCATAGCTTTCCATTTACTTTCTTAATTTAGATTTAATTATTTTATCTGCCCGTTGGAATTTTAAGCTGTTCTGTTTACCATAGCGTTCATTTCCTAAATTCTGGGTATGTTTTACTGTTTTAATTGCTTTTCAATTGCGTTTTTTTTTTCCCCTCTCCACTACTTCGATGAGGGAAAGAGTAGTCGGTGAATTTGGCGGGGGGGGGGGGGGGGGGCAAACTGATACCCTGAGAGAGCAAAAAAACTGAGTTTAAGTCAGTCCAGTAACTCTGCTTTACCCACTCAAAGTAGCCAGCCAAGCAGTAGTAGTTGAGTGTTTGTGGTTTGGGCGGTTACACCGTAGTGCTCCTCATTGTGAAGACCGCCCGGTAAGGTTAAGGCTCATTCTTCTGTCAGGGGGGCGAATCCGAAATCATACATCCTAATCTGACTAGTCCGTGACGACCAGCACTAGCCATGCGGCGCCAAAATCTTCTGGCTCACGACTCCCTGTCTACTCCGATGGTATTTTTTTTTTTTTTTTTCTTTAAAAAACAGATAGCAGGTGACATTACTTTAGCTACTGTGGTGGTGGTCGGGGTAGTAGTTGTACTGGTACTTGAAGGATGATGCGTGGTGGGTGGGTAAATATTACATTAGCCCCATTTACTACCTATTACAATTCCTGCTCCCAATTTCTAGTCCGGTATGGACAGGGATGTCAATGTCAGTTACAACAAAAAGAATATCGCAGGTGATGATTTTTCAACTTCGAAAGAGGGAGAGAGCAGTAGTCGGTGGAAGAGGGGAGGGTGAAGAGGGTAAAGACCTGAAATTTAGAGAACGTGAAGAGCTTTACACATGAAATTTTTAACGTTCTCATTACGTTATTGAATTGAGGGGAGGGGACTATATTACAATGACTTTTATTGATGTACGACTTACTTTGTTATTTACAAGTACAGTAGTAGCTTTACTTGCGTCTCCTATAAAAATACAAACAGCTTTAGCATGTGATAACCAAATAACCACTTTTGTTACTGTGCTAATAGCACCATTTAGACGACCATTAATATAAAGACACAATTATATGGTGCGTGTTCTAAAGTTGGAAAACCAGACTATCTCTATATAAATGTGCAGAGAATGATTGCGACATTAACTATATTAGACAGGTGCGATTTCCATTGTCTTTCTTTTCCAAAAACCTTTGATGAGGGAGAGGGTAGTAGGTGGATTAGTAGTTGGGGGGGGGGGGGGGGGGTGGGTGGGGATCAAAGACTATCTTTATATCTGAGCAGACAATGATTGTATTAGACACGTGCGATTTCTATTTTCTTTCATTTTCATTTAGCCAAACTATGCCACAGCAACGCGTGGCCGGGTACAGCTAGTAATATAAAAAATTAACAAAAAAAAAAAAAAAAAAAAAAAAAGCAAAAAGGACCCGTAAGGAAATGAAATATACCTAGATAAACAAACGTTTCAACAAAAGTCTTTGCCTATAAAACAAAATGTCGAGATTGCTTTACTACGCAAACAAACAAATTATTCCACAAGAGAGAATTGAAATAACTTCCTGTTTCAGCTGCCAAAAACTATTTGGTGGCGTGACTAATTAATCTGATTGTTTTCTGGGGCACACTTTCCATTGTCAATCGATTTGTTGTTGTTTAAAAAGTTGCAACTGAACTCAACTCTAAAAAGAACATTTGAGTGGTTCCGCCTAGTGTCTATATCTTATTCATGATCTGTGTAACATCCCCTGTGGCACGTTCTCTAGTATTCTTTATTTTCTTTAGAATATTTTCATGCTCTTATATCACTTTCTCCCTTTTTTATGTTCGAGTGTTGTTACGTGTTGATCTAATAACTGACTTTACAGCACTCAGGACATTCACATAAACGCTCCGTTCGTATCTTCAGCAGCCACCGAAGAGTTTAAATTTCGATAGTGTCAGTGGCAGTTTCCTTGTGTGTCTGTCTTGCCCTTCCTCTGAGTGTAGAGTGTTGACCAGCTCTCCTGGTCACTCCCTGCGGTACCAATCTCTCCAGGCCATAATGATCGATTCCTGCCTCTGCACTGTTTACTTGCTCCCAAAGGGCCTTGGCAACTTGTAGCTTAACATGCAATAATTCACTATACATTAAGTGCAGAACCAGCCAGTTTGTCTACCTCTTCTTTTCCAAACACTCCTGCAGGCCCGGAGACGATACCCAAAGAACGCTAACTATCCGGGATATCTTAAACTATTTTATGTGTACTAGATGTTAGCCTTATGATGCTGACCACATCACCCATCGAGTGCCGACTGATCTATAAAATATAGGTCTAATCCAATATACATCAAGGGGACCTTTAATGTTTTTAAAATACATTAGACTTGTCATTGTTTGGTTTTAACACCCTTTAGTTCCAGTCTAAGGTTTGCCAGTACCGGTGTGCCAGGATGCCCGCCCAAACTGATAGCGGTTACAATCAAAAGACAACGGAGACACGCCATAAATGTTATTGCGCCTCTTCATCTTACAGAAACAAAGCCCCCTGCCACGTCTGTCTTATTTAATACCATGTCAAAATCAGTTGTCACATCTCATCATTGTAATTTTTAAACACCGTATTTAATAAATGCTTTCTAATGTTGTATTTTTTTCTGTCTAAGCGGTCTGCGGGTGTAAAAAAGTCGAAGAACACTGATGTAGCCATTTCACTTGTTTCATCTCCTATCGATCCTTCAATCGAGTGATTTTTTTTTTCTCTACGGGCTGCTGCCCAAAGGTTTACCCCGCCATCCTGTGATTATAATGCTCTTAATCTCGAAGGCAGAATAACGAGGCACATCACAGACATCCCATTGAACTTTGTAAGATGTTGTAACAAGGGTGGGGACCCGTAGCTGATACACCAGGAAGATGCAAACTGCTGTCCTATGCAGGTAAGGACTGATTCATCATCTCCTAGGGCCAGGATATTCAACTTAGTTTACTCAGAGGTCAAAATTTTGAAATTGGGCACCGTCACGGGTTAGGTGCCCGAGTTCCAGCATAGAAAGACCATTAATTCAACACAACTGATCATGATCCACGTGCCACTTGCTAGACCTCCGCGGGCCAGATTTGGCTCACGGGCCACCAGTTGAATAGCCCTGTCCTAGGACATTTTCTGATTGTAGGTGGGTGGGTGTTTTGCTAAACAAAAATGGTCACGTTCAACCAGCATCCCCTAATTGGGAGCTGAAAGTTATATTTGTGACCAGGCTGTGTGTGTCATATAAAATGGCTATTAGGTTTGCAAGCCACCAAGAGCCAAGAAAAGGACTAGAGCAGTGTCGATGCGATGAAAGGAGACAAGCCCAAATACTGTCCCAACAGTCGACGTAGTCGTCTACTGGCAAGTCAATGGGCGACCAGGTCGCCGATGTTCTCTGATTATGTACTACTGCTCCCAATCCCCCAGGCGTAGTGGCGGTTGCTTGCATATTCTATTTACAGTTTGTCACAACCCACATATTCCAGACTACAGGTTACTACGTCCCTGTTGAACGCCATAATAAAAAAGTAAAGTAAAGTTCCCTTTTCACGCCTTTCGGCGCATCGGGCATATGGGCAGAGCGTCCCATATTTTTACAGACCATCAGCACTCTGTGGGTAATGTGGTCAGCATTACGCCGGCTGTCTTTACTTTCCCAGGTACCAATTTTAGGCTTGGTCGACCTGCGACGTCCCCATACCAAGACTAAAATCCACGCAGCCTGCAGTGGGTTTCGATCGCGGTATGCTGGCTTACGAATCGGACTCGCAACGACTTAGCCACGGACGCCGCTGAACGCCATAATACAACTTTGTTAAACTGGTTAAAAGCCATGGACCGTGCTCTGTCGAGGGGGCACATCAGGAGGGGAATGAGAGCGAAGGAAGAAATGGCTGCAGAAAGGATGAGAGCTGAGCGTCTGAGAAGAAACACAGTAAACACAAATGTTGACAACAATGGTGATGAAATCCTTGAATAGTATCCAGAAGCCATCAGTTGTTAACTCTTAGGCTCGGTATAATGGATATCGCAACCCTTCGGCCTTATTTCCATGATAAATACCGTAAATCTGAGAGAAATGTGGCTTTTCTGCCTACCCCCGGGCATGAACCCGGACCACAAGGAGTTCGTCACCCGATCACCGCGCAGTCCGGTTTAGCCAACTACGCTAGAGAGCCGGGCATCTTTGAAAATAATTGTGGAAGACTTTTATTTTAGTTTTTTTTTTCCAACTAGTGACACCCGCCTTTGCAAGGGATGTGAGTCCCATGCCTCCCCATAGAACAGTATAACAATATCGTCTGGAGAGTCGGAAAAGTGTCAATCATACTGGTGGACTTTGTTTTTGGTATTTGCATCTGTTGCGTTCTAATCCAGCGGCTGGCCGAACGGTTAGAACGCTGGGCTCTCAAGCAGGAAACACGGGTTCGAATCCTCGGTAAGTCAAGGGATTTTTTTCTGTGGGGTGGGGTGGTGGGGGGGGGGGGAATACAATTTTCACATGCACAGTCGTGGCGACAGCACTAACCATACGGCCGTAAATCCTCTGGCTCAAAGACCCTTCTGCTTACACTGCAAGAGTGGTATAATAAAAGCAGTAATTGACAGTGGTTTTTGGCATTCTCATCCGAACAGTAGCTCGTTGGGTCACGTAGTGTTAATATTTCCATTTTAGCCTCACAGTGGACACTATAGCTGCGACAAGGGCACTGGTATGGCTGGGTACTCAAGAATGCTCTCCTGCGTGCATAGTGAGCGATTTGATAATTGTGCCTAAGAAAATCCGTGTCGGCTTCATTAGACAAAAAAAGTATTCTCTCATTAAATGCATCGCAAACAACTCGCCTAACCTTTATCTTTGTACAGGGCTATGTGGGTGTTCAATGCAATGAGCATGCAGATTATCTTGCAGACAAGGCAGTTACCACAACCGGCTCGGCACTGAATATTAATGCCATGCGAGCTGCAGATCGCAAAGAAGACAACGACAACAAGCAGGACTTAGTATTTTTGTACAGGCTGGTAGACATAGGGTGCAGCCTAGAGTAGCATGACATGTACACTTTACCTAGGTCACAAGACGTCTGATTATACAACAGAAGGTCGCGCGTAATCAATCGTTTTAATCTTGTGGAGACATTGAGAGTAAAATCGGAGCACCTATGGATCTGTCCAGAAAGCTGTGGTGAATGTATTCACTAATCACTAATATTTCAGTAACACAATCCTCGTGAGGCGCATGTCACGAGACGACCTCAGTGGTTCCAGAAGTTAGTACTTGTAATAAGTTTTTCTGGTTCTAAAGAGAGAGGATTATATTTACTCTGCCCTTTACCCTAATATTACTTTAAACCAAAATTGATTTAAATGTTTCCAGTCCTTCTCCGAGACAAAGCCACTGCGCTTTGTTTAAAATTACATAACACTACGTAATACAGTCCGCTGGTTCAGACTAGGGATGTTAGGTTTGATTCTCACGCCAGTGTCAGAATGTTATCTCCTGACCAGACTGCTTTGAAAGACTGGATCAGGTAAATTGAGTGGACGCTAGACTTTGTGGCGACGAGAGGTTTAAGTAACACGTCAGTGTAATTCTCAAGAGAACAGATGTTTGGCAATTAGGAATGTTTGATCTTGGTCAAGTAGGAAACACAATGGCTTCACTGACCGTTTTTTCACACCGGCTAGTTAGATTCGTTGTAACCTAGATTGGGTCACTTGAGAATGTTTGCTCTAGGGATGTCAGTCCAGAATTGAGTGACAGGTCACTTGTTAGCTAATTTGATCTGATAGTTACCTCAGAGGCGTGGCTTAAGTCATCGTCTTGAGGGTTGGGTAGAACTAAGTAAAGGGAGGAGTTTATTTTGGACAATAAATCGTATACTCCGAACCTTTGGAATTCCCGTCACATCGCAGCTGGCAAGCAACAAACACAGGTCGACGTAAAGGTATTTTACGGTCGGATTCTGGTTTGGCAATAGATAGAAAGTTCCCAGGTGAATATTAATTTTAATCTTGTATACTTAGGTTAGGGAGTTAAGCTTAGTCTATACTACCTTTTCCTAATTTGTCTGCACATTCTGCTTGAAATAGTTCTTTGTGATTATTCAGTATCTCAAGTTAGGGAACTGCTAAACTATTCCTATTTCTTGTATGTTTGTGTCACATGTTTTTCAGTGTATGTTTTCATGTGTATAAAATAAGATGTGAATAATGACATTTGCTATATGGAATGTAATTATATTGTTTCCACCATCAACCAAAATATGAGTTTGGACTGTGGGAAATGATGCCCAAATATGTGCAGGGATGCTGTTACGTTTTGTGTGCCCACCATGTGCTCACTTAATGTGTTCACCTAAACAGGGGATTTATAACCCCAGGGGAAGAATGATGGGTGTACCGTATGTACTGTCACTGAAAGATAATACTCAGGACAGCATGCACATATAAAATGGTTGGAGTTTCAGCACATAACCTGCCCCACGTGTTGATGTAAAAACAATGATTGAAAGTCTGAGTGAAGACGGACAACAGACTTAGAAAGTCAACTATCATGACATAGCTTGTGAGGGAAGGCAGGATATGTGACGTCCATGTAAGACAAAAGACCTTCAGACTAGACTGGAGAGAATGTGGAATATGAGGAGTGATGGGATATATTTTATTATTCTATGTTATATTAATTGATACATGTATTCTTAGTATAAGTCAAGATACTACACGTATGTGTTTTGTTTCCATGATTACAGCGCCCATGTGACGATCAGTCCATGAAGTAGACTACATTGTGTTAGACTCGGCCAGCTGGGAACGATGTGGAGAACGAGGTGGGGATGAAGTGGAGAATAAGTTGAAACAGGCAGAAAACAGGCAAGGAAGAGTTGGACAAGCTTGACAGTTCCTCACGGCTGTCAGAGGCTTATAAGCTAAGTTAACCTATTTTGACTTAACATATCAACATCATCACACCACTCTAAACCCCGGAGCTGTTTTCTCGCTGAAGTTTATCACTATCATTATTATATCATTAACCAGTCACTGTTTGTGTAAACACAACAAACTGGGAATATCCTTGTTAGTAAATAAAGCTGTATGTCAAGTTTTATACTACATCGTTTGTTAAATTCCAAGTGTATTCAGTCTTACCTGTTTAAATAAACTGATAGATAGAATTACATTTGGTGGGAGCTCAATTAATATGATAATAATTCTTTAATTATTCATAATAACACCGGGAGAAGGTAGATGACGGAGGAATCATTTGCCCTGTCTAATAATTCATTTAATATAATGCTATAGACATCTAAAATTCCTTTCCTTCTCTTGTGGGTACCAAGTTCAGCTAATGTTAATGTACTTAACGAGCCAATATGGCTGTTTTCTTGGGTATCCAGGACTTTGTCTGAGAGCAACATAGCTCAGATTTTAGTTCGGTTAATCTGGTGGAGGGAATGTGTTGAGAGGAACATCCCTACTCATCATTATAAACATTTCATCCACCGCGTCACGTCACAGCGCAGAAAAGTTAAGTTTTTCAAACCATTGTTCTCCCTTCACACATATTGTCCCCTCTCCCGTTTCCTTGTTTTCACGTTTGTTCCTCATCTTTACTGATCGTAAATCAATACTTGGGAGTTTGTTTCTCCTCGTTAATGCCTGAACCGTCCACATAGGATCGATATTTCTAGATGCTCAGCTGTGCAGATACATCTGATTAATCATCAACATATTTCTTTCGCATTTCCGGACATTTTGTCCTGGATTCAATCGTTGACAGGGAAGACGAATAATTTAGATTATTTCTTACATTCGATGCTGGAAATTATTTTTCTTTATGTGGGCACAGACATGAAGCAATGGAAAATAGACGACAAGAAGGCAAACAGATGAGGTATACTGAAAAAAAAAAAAAAAAATAAAAAAATCATAAAAACAGATATCCCTGGATCTATCAATAAAGACATAAAGGAATTAAAGAAAGCATGGCATAAAGGTCAAAAATAGAATAAAACGATTGAGAGTAAACGTATATATATATATATATATATATATATATATATATAGATATATATATATATAAAATATATTATATATTATATATATATATAATATATTTATAGAAATATATATATATATATATATTATATATATATATATATATATATATATATATATATATATATATATATATATATATATACACACACACGATTACTATCAATCGTTTTATTCTATTTAAATATATAAATATATTTATAGGCGTATTGGGCGTTTAGGGCCACCTTTACTTCTCAGGACTGCACCTGGAACTAGGGCTGTACCGAATAGTGATTTTCACTATTCGGCCGAATACGAATAACTGGACCAACTATTCGGCCGAATACGAATACGAATAGTGAATCACCATCATCAGGTGCTTTGCCGACTGAAATAGGCGATTATGCCTCGCCACAATCTGCGATCTTCTGCAGCATGTATTAGTTCGTGTGCTGACACACCTCCATGCCATGCAACAAGACTGTCAAGAATCTTCTCTCGCTCTCTTCCTCTATCCCTCCTTCCACAGATCTTTCCAGTGGTCACCACTTGTTCCTTTTTCCCTTATCTTATAATATGGCCGAAAACTGATGAATGTCTACTTCTGTTGTCTGTGAGTAGACGTCTTCGGGCTCCCGCCTCTTTCAAAACCTCTTGGTAGCTTTTTTTTTCTTTTTTGTCTGTCCAAGGTATTTTAAGCATTGTTCTGAAAAACCACATCTCTGAGGCCTCCAAAAATTGTTAGCCCTGCCTACCGATTGTCCAGGACTCACAGCCATATGTTAAAACTGGATGTATGTAGCAATCAAGAATTATTTTTCTAACCTTCAATGACAAAGATATATTACGTATGATGTTCTTTATTTTTTTAATGCAGTTTTTGCCTGTCTAATTCTGTTTCTTATTTCAGTAATGCATCGTCCATCTGATGTTATCCATGTGCCCAGATACTTGCATTTCTGTACTTGTCCCAAAATAAAACCTTTGACCTTTATTACACATTTAGGAATAAATCTTTTCTTTGATACCACCATTACTTCAATCTTCCCACTATTTAAACTGAGGCCCATTCTTCCATATTCGAACAGTGTATAAAATAGATCTAAAAAAAAAAAAAAAAACATCCATAATGTCAAATCTACGCTAAAATTTTACTTCATAAAATGTAGTACAGATTAGTAAACATTTAAAAACATTTCATGTTTTGCATCCTTCAGTCAGTCAGTCTGTGGTAACTAATACATAGGAACGAAAGTATTCTTAGTTTTATAACAAGTTAACTAAAGCTGTAAATTGTCACTGACAGCTTAGTTAATCCATGAAAGCGGCATTAGCTTTCGAAATCGTTCCATGTTGTCAGCATTAAGGCAGCTTGCCTCACTGAAGGTATTTCCAGCTGTACTATAAACAGACGTTCTCTTGGTACGCTCGTAAATGGTGCACAAAGATAATACTTGACAGTATGAACCAAGGTGGGAGTTCTTGATATGTTTATTTTTCACCAGTCCAGAAACGGGTGTAAGGTAACCACTATTCGTATTCGGCCCGACCACAACTATTCGGCCCAATACCGAATAGTTATTAGGTCCACTATTCGGCCCCGAAGCGAATACGAAGCGAATATTCGGTACAGCCCTATCTGGAACCCACTCAAGGTTGGGTCGACCTAGAAGCCAAGGTCATTTTTTAAAGATATTATATATATATATATATTATATAGAATATATATATATATATATATATATCTATATATATATATATAGATATATATATATATTATATGAATACTTATATATATATATATATATATAATATATATATATATATAATATATATATATATATATATACTTATATATATATATATATATATATATATATATATATATACACCACACATCACATCTATGCTATCATGTCGTCAAAAGTCTATAGGTCTTCTTTATCTACCGGTAACCTTTTAAATCATAACAATGTTTTCCAGTGCCTCTCTTCTCCTCACATGGCTGAAGAACACTGACTGCCTCTTTCGTATAGTTGTTTATGGTTATCATGAACAACCTAAAAAAAACTAGGCGTATTAGAAAACTAATAGATATGATTGTTCCATTTCTCTCCAACACTTCGCTGAGGTATATGAAGGCAAGGAAAAAGAAGAAATAATTATTTTATAGGTTATGTCGTGCATAATACGACGGCAAATTTTACGTTCCAGTACATTTGCTTGCACTATGTTCAAAATGTTGTATTGCATTTCAAAAATTTACCTAGATGCGAACAGAAAACTACCGCACCATCAGACAAGTGATCTAGCCTTGCGCTATAGCTAGGTCCAAACATTTTACAATACAACAAAAACAGTTAAAAATGTATACTAAAACACTGTAAAACTCAATCAATCAATCCTCATCACACCCAGAGACACACAAGGCAGAGACAAAATGTCGACACTAAATTCGATCCTTAGCAATCCTTTCTATCTTTAATTTAGTCCTTCGCGTAACCTTGGGTTCAGCCTCAAAGGTTCTCTTTCAAGTGTCTCTGAGCCTGCCTCTTCCTTGCTGTCCTTGTGATGTCCACTGCATTCCCTAGCTCGGCCGTCTCTCTTTCTTTATGCTGAGGAAGTGTCCAATCCACCTCCTCTTTGTTTTTGTTTTTAATTTCTAAATTTACATCTTTGAAGTCTGTCATTTGTTGAAATCCGGAAATGCTGATTTAATCTTTCCATGCGAACCCCAACAATTTTCCGAGAAGTCTTCCCTCACGGCCCACAATTCCTTGACACTTTCGGAGGTGGGCCCACCTGAGTTCACGAAGCTCAGGGCTGGTACCCTGCTGCACGAAATTACCGGATGGTGTTTTTCTTTCGGATAGGGACAAGACGACTTGGTGATTTCCAGAAGGTACTGTGAGATTAGAAGTCGTCGCGGCAGCCTAATTAGAACAGTCAGCGTACCTGGACGACCGAGCGACAAGCTTACGATTGGTTTACCGGACACATGTTGGACTTTTTGTTAGCAGGTGGCAGAGGATCACTGGCAGACAATTCGGACAGGATGAATTTTCAAGGGATGAAAAACTCTTTTCCGCTAGACACCCGGACCAGCTTACCGAGGCCCGTCCCCTACGTTGTTCCGTTGCGTCCAAAGCCAACAGAGGCCCTTTCGGCTGCCTCGACCAGTTTTTTAAGTGTTCGTTTCCGTTCATTACCGCGCAATCCTAGTTCTTTAACCACATTGTACAGTGAAGTGGATACGAGGCCTCTCGCTCCCACTTCGACGGCAAAGACCCGTACCGTGTACGCCTCGATTCTCCTCAGACCGGCTGCTAAATCACTGTCTTTCTCGAGCTTATACATGTGATTCTCTTTCATACGCGACTCATACGGGACAGTCAGCTCAATCAGGATGAGCTGCCGTTTTTGCGCAGAGTGGAGAACTATGTCAGGTCGCAGACCGGTCTTCTGGATTAACTCGGGGTACCTTTCATGGCCCGGCAGATCAACCGCCAGTAACCAGTCCCCCGCAGAGTCTAGCACAGATGAAGCGAATGCGTTTTGGTTGACCTTACCTTTTGGAACCTGTCCAGCCTTGAGGAAACGAATGGGGACGATGCCAGAACTGGCTCTGGCGTTAGCCCTCATTCTAGCCTGGTCAACAACGGCTGCTAACCCTTTTAGCACCTTGTTGTGTCGCCAGGTATATCGGACTTGACCTAGGGCTTTCCAGCACGTGGACACGACGTGTTCTAGAGTCTGCTTCGCTTTACACAACGGGCAACTCGGATCGTTAGTCGCAGACCATTTGACCATGTTAACACCGGACGGTAATACATCGTACGCCGAACGAACGATAAAGCTTAGTCGCAGCGGGGTCATCTGCCAGATCTCACCCCATGTGAGTATTCTTGGCAATGCGCTCTCCGGGCTGACCCAATGGCCCTGCTGCGACTGCTGGGATGCTTTCTGAATCCGAACCTCGTTTTCGTTGTCCCTCACCATTTGTATTACCATGTCTCGGCGCTCTTTGGCTGAGGCCTTTGACCACGAGTTGACCTTTCCGTGCCCTAGGCCTTGACGGTCGGTTTGAGTGTATTCCATTATCTCCTTCAATTTTAGTGCATTCTGGGCAGATTCTATCGCATCGAGGACTCTCCACTTCTGGCCAGTCTTTAGAGCGGGCTGGACAGCGATGAGATTTGGGTCTGAAGACTCGCGCAAGAGCAAAGCGAGTCTTACTTTGCCAACTTTAAACTCTTCGGTTATCGATTTGAACGGGAGTACCAGCTTAGCCTGCTTGCAATACAGAGCCACGTCGGTCACCAATCCACTTTCTTAAGGCTGTGTTGATTTTCCTCTCCATGGTTTCCACTGCAGTCATCGTCACCTCGTAGACTAACAGTGGCCAGAGCAGCTTCGGAATCAACATGAATTGGAGACACCATACCTTGAATTTCCTGACCAGCCTGCATCGCTCGATCGCGAGCAGGCCTGTAAGCAGTGACTCGTGTATTCGCTGGACCTCCGCTCTATCAGATAACTTCGAATCGTAAACGCGACCGAGACTCTTCACCGGTTCCTCCAGAACCGTAAGGATCTTGTTCCTTGCCACCGTAAAACTGGTTGCCGACACCTTGCCCTTATGGATTGACAGACTCCTCGACTTCTGCAGTTTGAACTGCATACCGCTCCATTTGACCACCGCGTCCTATCTTTTCAGTGGCGGCATCCAGTGATCCCCTATTTGAAGGCCTTGTCCGTAGCCGGCCGCCCCGTCTAACATGATCTGCATGGCCATGACAAACAGTACAGCCGAGATCGTACACCCCATAGCTATCCCAATCTGCAACTCAGTCCACCTCGTGGTAAACGTCGAGGTAGAGAAGCGCAAAGCGAACTTAGAGAAATATTGCTCGATCATATCATTGATCTGTGCCGGTACGTGGAACACGCGAAGGGCTCGCCACAGTAGCCTATGGGGGACTGCCCCGTAGGCGTTGGCTACGTCCAACCAAATCACGTGCAATTGAGTTCTCTCATGCTTGGCTCTCTGGATATCCTCCCAAATCATGGTCGCGTGTTTAAGTCACCCAGGAACTCCCGGAATACCACCCTTCTGAACACTCGTATCTATGTACTCGTTAGCCATCAGATACTGTGTGAGCCGGCGAGCCATGACCGAGAAGAATATCTTACCCTCGACATTTAACAGCGAGATGTTCCTGAATTGGGAAAGACACTTCGAGTCCTGCTCTTTGGGAATGTAGACCCCATTCGCCTTCTGCCATTCTGGACATATGTGTTTACGGATCCACGCCTGTTTCAACAAGACGTGAAGCATTTTTAGGATTTTCGGGCAACGCTTGTAAAGAAACGGAAACGTTCGGACGGACAGACTTGCCGCTGGCACCAACTTCCTCAACCTCAGACCAAAGGGGGATCATTTTAAATGGTACCTTCGGGGCATGCCGCTAAGGACTCTGGCCGCTCGAGAGGCTCTCTCCTCTTTTTTCAGAGTACATCTTGCAACTGACTGACAACCAGAGTCAACTTCCTCTTCGTACAGCCCCTCCCGTTCGCTACCTGTAGCGGCTTTGAACCGTTTTCTGAGGGCATTCTTGTCTGCCCGGCACTTCAGAATGTCCCTCTGCCTCCTGCTAGTATTCTGCTTGGCACCCGGCTGTGCCTTCTCCACTGTCCTGAACTTACGGGAGCAGTGTTCATATATAACATCACCAAATTTTGTAAGCTTGTCGCCTAACGACTTCTTGTTCAAATCTTGTTTAAGTACCTCACATAATGTAGCCTCCAAATTACACCATAACATAATATATCACTATGAGAAACAAGAAAGATGATAGAATGCACCCTTGTCGGACTTCTGATGTTACCCTGAAGTATTATGTTTCCACAAGTCCTACATTCACTTTGCATTGGTATCCTTCAAAGTGTCATTTAAATACGTTTATAGCCTTATCTGTCGAGACTGTCAAAGGCCTTTTCAGTCTATAAAGGTTATGCACAATAAAAGGTAAAAAAGGTAAAGTCGGGAGATGTAAACCAGCGTCATTACACACGGTTATAAACTATAAATGCTCTGCCACCAGTAAAGACAGCTGATTAGAATTGTCCGCCTGTGTCGGCGTTCGCACGTAATTCTGTAGCTACAGCGACGTTCCTCCATTTACCCCAGAGTGTCAGCTCTGTTACCTATTTCCTAGAGGCTGGGTGAACCCCGGGAACCGCCCGGTTTCGAACACCGGCCGCGGGCTGCAGACAGTCACAACTGGATTTGAAAGCGAGCCTCTTATCGACTATGCTGACGCGGCCCCCGGTTATACACAATGTGGCATTCCATTCGAAAGCTTGTTCCACAATATTTCTGAGAGTGAAAATATCACAGTAGTTTTTTTTTCTGTTGAATGCTCCCTGATCCAAACAAATCGATCTATTGACGTCTTCATTCTGTTGTATACCGCCCGACAGTGCCTTTCCGGGTACAGACAATGATGTTATCCCTCTCAACTTGTTGTATTTTAACTTTCTTCGGTAGTCGGATGATTACATTATTTTAAGGTTTGTTTGGACTACTTCACTTATCCATATTTTGTGAACTGTTCCATGTAGCGCTTTTGCTGTAAATTTTCGGCTTTTTAATGACATCTCACCAATATATAAATAAACAGACAGACAGACAAATAGACAGACAGACAGACAGACCGACAGACCGACCGACAGACCGACCGACCGACCGACCATTCAGAACAAAACTGTAGGGGTGGAGTGAAGTAGAGAGAAAGATGCATTTGAAAGAGTAAGGAGCCATCGAAATATATATGTAGAGAGAAATAAGAAGTTAAGGATAAAGAAGACTAAGAAAGAGGAGACAAGAGAACGAGAATTAAAAAGAAAAATAGAAACGAAAAACATAGTTAAAAAAAAGACGGACACAAACGAAAGGTATATATATATATATATATATATATATATATATATATATATATATATATATATATATTAGAGAGAGAGAGAGAGAGAGAGAGAGAGAGAGAGAGAGAGAGAGAGAGAGAGAGAGGGAGAGAAAGTAGGGAAATGGGGAATTAAACCGGAATATCGGAAACCGAATTCAAGACCATCACCGTGCAAATAGAGGAATACAAACACTGTGTGGTGTGTAAGTATGTGGAAAGGCGTAGATATCGCAGACTAGCTGTAAGTGTAAGCGGTGTGGGTGGGAGATGTAGAGACACACAGAAAGATACAGAGAGAGAAAGAGATAGTGAGAGAGAGAGAGAAAGAAAGCGACAGACAGACAGATAGACAGACAGTCAGAATTGTAGGGATGAGGGGTATTAGGGAGAAAGAGACATTAGAAAAAGTAAAAGAGCAATCGAAATGAGTGTATACAAACACACACACACACACACACACACACACACATATATATATATATATATATATATATATATATATATATATATATATATATAGATATATATATAGTGTGTGTGTGTGTCTAGAGAGAGAGAGAGAGAGAGAGAGAGAGAGAGAGAGAGAGAGAGAGAGAGAGAGAGAAGAGAGAGAGAAGAAATCAAGAATGAAAAAGACAAAAAAAAAAGAAGTCGTGTAAACCTTTTATATGCAAACACAGTAGATGGTAGGGCCACCAAGGCCACACAGCATGAACGACAGTAAGAAAAACAGACACACTGCAATTAGTATAAAATCTAGACACACGAGGAAATAAAGAAATATATATTTCTAACCATACGTCTTTCAAAAGCGGATACTCTTGTCTTTTACTATCAGAACACTGGAAACATCGATCAATAGTTTTTCTGTAACAAATACAGCAAAATTATAGCAATCCTCTTCAAGGGAACAATTTATCAGCCCCAATACAGCTCTAAAGGAATGATTACAAAAGAGCGTTCAGTTTTACAACCGTTCGTCAACGAGCCCACAAGACATAAAGGAATTATTGATCTCGTTTCTCTTCCGTTGAAGGTTTTTGGAAAGAGGAAAAATGGCGCCGACTAAGGCTTATGGAAAATATGACAGGATTAGTTAATGTTAAGTAGGTAAAGCGGTCAGGAGGGAGGAGTAAAATAAAAATGCAAATGTGAGATGAAACTCAATTATTTCAGTTTTACAGAAAATGAAGTCAGAATTTATGTTTTAAAAACTAGAGCGTAAATAGTCAATGGGTCCCGTAACGGTATCCGAAATGAATTGCTTTCCTGATTGAAGTGTATATTTAAAAATATTAGGACTTAATGTTGAATGTTGAATTAAGACTCGACATCACAGCACTAGGGACACTCCCATAAGTGCTCAGTCCCTATCTTTAGCAGAGATCCAATTCCAATGGTACCAGTAACCGTCTGATTTTATATCCTTCTCATCCTTCCCCTGAGTGTTGAGCGTCGGCCAGATCCCCCGTTAACTTCTCGCAGCGACATTCTCCTCAGACCGTAATGATCTACATGCGCCTCCGCACTGTTCACTCGCTCCCTGCACCTGTTCCTCTCATATCGTCCCAAGGTGGTATTTTCGCATCCGCCGAGGCTAACGTCAGTCCTTGGTCTCTCTTGATGCTGTAGTCCGTCGTCTTATTTTCCTGACACCCGCGTTTTTTCCCGTTGTTTACTCACTCATCTCTCACATTCAGTCTGTCCACCTGGTTTATCCCCGTCTGTCCTAGCGTATCTGGATGTGGTCTTGTCTGACCAGAGTTCTAATCTAGGTTGCTAGCTTGCCGGCTATCATGCTTATACATCCGTCAATGTCAGATCTCATGGGTTTATCAGGAATCGTACTCTGGACACACTTTCCTAATCCCTTTCACTACATGTGGCGCTGATGACGATAACATTTTAACTATATTGCAAATCAACATATATGTATATATATATGTATGTATGTATATATATATATATATATATATATATATATATATATATATATATATATATATATATATATATATATATATATATATATATATATATAAACTAACTAACTAACTATATATGTATATATATATATATATATATATATATATATATATATATATATATATATATATATATATATATATATATATATATATATATATATAATCTTTAAGTAATTCCTTATCAGTCAGGAATGGGGAACCTACGTCTTCCGAATAAGAATGCAGCGCTTTTAACAGGTCGAACAGCTGTCCCTCCCCTACTTTCACACTTACCGTGGCAACAACAAAGCTCAAAGGCATCTTAACAAAAGGTATCTCATCACCCAGAAAAACTCACCGGAGCTTTCAAAAACATACATAAACAATTCTCATTGAATCAGTTCTCCTTTGTTTACCTCTCTACTATCAATTGCAATTTTATTAACCGCAGACTTCAGAGACTGGTGACCAGGGCTGCTGAAGCGGGTACTTCCGTACTAAATTAGTAATTTGGAACTAATTGACAGTTGACGAGCTTGTACTTTGGTATCACGCTTGATGTTTTGGTACGTTTCAGTGTTCCCTTGAGTTGAGTTGAGCAGATTTGTGTTGACTTGAGTTAAGAATTGACATCACAGTACTCGGGCATATGCCCGATGCGCCTAAAGGCGTGAAAAGGAATCTTGGCTTTATTCCGAGAAAGTTTCGGCAGCCCTGCTGGTGACACAACACGAATGCGATTAACTACAAACGAAATAAATCCCCAGAAGCTAGAAAGCGAGCGAACAGTGGGACTGATAAAAGGGGTGCTTTACATCAGTAACATTAATCAAATTAAAATAAATAAAATCACTTTTGGGGGCAAATGTAGCGGCTTTAGCAATCAATCCAACGTCTCTTGGGAATCTTCTTCTCCTTCTTCTTTCGTTCGCATGAAATAAATTGTCTATATCTGCAAAGCAGTCTCTTGTATGAATTTCACTGTCTTTTGTAATTCACTAAGCGGCCCGTAAAGTTTGACTTCCACAAGTGTCTCTTTTGGCCAAATGTTTTGCCTGAAAGCGTTGAATATGGGACAGTCTTGAAGGATGTGATCTGTTGTTTCAGGTGCCAGTCCACAAGTACACATGGCCGATTGGCCAATCTTAAATTTGTTGTACATGTGGGAGCGAAGTCTATTGTGCCCTGTTCTAAGGCGAAGGATAATAACTTGCTCTGGTCTGTCCATAATATGGTAATCATCTTGTGCCAGTTTCGGTGGCATTCTGATTGATTTGATCATTCTCTTCTTCTGTTGATAAGAGACTGGTATGTCAGGTTGTTCTTCAGTTGCACCTTCCTTAGCTAGTTAATCAGCTTTTTCGTTTCCGGGAACTCCACAGTGGGAAGGTATCCACTGCATTACTAATTTACAGCGGTTGCCTAGTTCGGATAATAGTGTCCGTATGCTTGGTAATTTTCCAGACTGGAGTGACTGAAGTACTGCTTTTGCATCTGTCAGGAATACCACTGGTTGTGAAAAATACCCTGTATTTAGTAGTTTTTCTCTACCGCTATCTTGATGGCTTGAACTTCTGCATCATAGTTGTGACAGTGCTTTCCCGTTGGTAATTTGGCTGTATCCCTGGTATTATTAGGATACTCAATGTACACTCCCGCACCTCCGTTTCTGACTGCGCTTTCTGCTGACCCATCTGTGTAAACACGGACCCAAAGGTTCTGCGGGTATTCATCATCAAGTAAACTGAGGGTGGCTGTTTTGCGCTGCACACTGTTTTGTTCTTCCTTGTCAAATACCCCTTTCACTTCAGTCTTGATGTGTATTGGAAACTTATACTCCTCTCTCCAGGGGGTCCGTTCTGGGACAGCATTTAAGGATCTATCAGTTGCAGGTAAATCAGTGGTTTGTCTGCCGAGCCGTTTGGCCTGGTGGATAAAACTACTTCTCTTTAGTCGTCCCAAAGCTAAATTTTAGAAATGGCAGCGTGACGACGTGTTTGCGGCGACACACGATTTTATTCTAAAATTTTCACTTAATCGGTGTTTTTCTCTTGATAACAGAGTGCGATTATTACTAATTCATTGACGATGGATATTTTTTTTTGTTCGTGGATACAAGCATTATGTGGTTTAGGGGTGTTAAAACGGAATTATTTCCACAAAATAGCCACGGCGGCGGCCGTGTCCTAATTCCGATAATGTAACCGCGTAGGAGCCACGCTCCCATTATAAACATGGGAGTCCACGGGTAAGACCCCACTCTACTCTAGCATAACAAGGTGCTGAAGTCGGAGGCAACCAGCCAAGAGGCGCACCACAGCAATCAGGATGCCACGCACAAACGCAACAGGGAATATTTCTATATCTTGGGAATCATTTCTGATATGCTGATCAAAAAGAAGGATAAGTATGTTATTCTTTGAGCGTATTTTTATTTCATGACTCTCTTTGTTGTTAAGTGGAAACAGTTGACATAAATAAAGGAATTTTTTTTTTTATGAACAAGAACAAATTGAAATGGATTTGTAGAAATCTTGGGAATTTCGAAAAATGCAAATATGGGATTTTGTAGATGGTTTGGGTGTTTTTAAAACCGAAATAAAATCTTTGTAATGGGATTGGGCGCTAAAAAGCATTGTAAGTCACTAAAGATAACAGTCAACCCCGCAGCAGTACTTCAAAGTCGGAGTGAATCTGCCTTGGAGGTAATGAACCAGCAGCCTGCAAAAAAAAAGCCAAAACTGTAAAACGGGTGTGCATGCAAAACACACGTTCCTGGCCTAAGAGTTCAAAAGTAGATGAACAGCAAAACAATACGCCGGAGTTTACAGACGGTGAACGCGAGAAAGAAGAAGAAGAAAAGACGAAGAAGAAAAAGAAAGAAAGAAAGAAAGAAAGAAGAAGAAGAAGAAGAAGAAGAAGAAGAAGAAGAAGAAGAAGAAAAAGATTAAGAAGAAGAAGAAGAAACAGAAGAAGAAGAAGAAGAAGAAGAAGAAGAAGAAGAAGAAGAAGAAGAAGAAGAAGAAGAAGAAGAAGAACTATCAGCAAAATTAGTGAAGGCCATGAAAAAGATGAAGGCTTTAGGATGAATATGTAAATTCCTTCACTGCCCTATGGTGCCATTAAATGCTACGTAGAGTTATCAGTCGATTTCCCATACCGCACTACACTAAAACCCGGTTAACAAGAATTCGCTTAAGAAGAACGCCCGGTTAAAATACAATCTTTTTTTGTCACTGTAGGGATGTTTCTTCTTCTTTTTCTTCTTCTTCTTCTTTTTCGAGTTAACCGGCTGCAAACTCCAGCAGAAAGTTCTGGTTGTTCGTCCACCTATGGACTCTAGTCCTGTTCTACAACCTGATGTCGCATACACATCCATTTTACATATTTGACTGTTGTGTATGCAGACTGTTGTTTTTGCTGTCGAATTACCTCACTTCCTGACACTGGTACCATGACTAATTACTGGTTTCATTCGAAATTGAACTACATCTGCCCGTGAGACAAGGAACCATTAGTCTGCGTACAAATAAGCTATTTCTGCACACAAATCTGAAGTTCATGATCAAGATTAAAGTGGACGAACAGCCAGAAGTTTCCGCCAGGGTTTACAGCTGGTGAACGCAAAGAAGAAGATTACTATTATTTCCCGAGGAGCGGCTGGCCGAAGAGTGGAAAGATGGATTCTCATTTGTTGTACAGTGATTTGAATCCTCGGTACCGGGACGGAAAAATGTTTTTTTTTTCTGTCGGGTGGTAAAATAAACAACAGCTCTAACCTGTACAGTTTGTGGCGACAGCACGCTCAGACTCAGGACTCTACCTTAGGTCTGTCGAAAACATGTAAATACAGGAAGTAGTAAAACATCTTTCATCTATGGTTATTGAAGTACTCAAGACTGTCCCTGTGTGGCCACAAATAGGGTAACTATAGGCACTGGTAATACATCCTAAATCTGATGTTATCGAGGTACTCAAGACTCGACGTCGGCCAAAAATATGCCAATACATGCAGTGGTAAAACATCTTTCATCTATGCTTATGGAAGTACTCAAGACTCAACGTCGGCCAAAAATATGTAAATAAAGGCAGTGGTAAAACATATTTCATCTTTGGTTATCGAGGTACTTAAGACTCTTTATCTTCGTCGGGCCGAAAATTTTTGAATACAGGCAGTGGAAATACATCTTCCTTCCTGCAGTAAATCGAGGTATACTTATGACTCTCTTTACGTGGCCCGAAAATGTGGTAATAGAGGCAGTAGTAAAACATCTTTCATCTATGGTTATCGAATTACTCAAGACTCTCCCTAGGTCGGCCGAAAATTGGGTAATTATAGGCAGTGGTAATACATTTCCATTTGCTGTTTGTCAAGGACCTGATATCTATATTATTGAACTAGGGCTCGCTGAACGGCCCTGTGACAGACAAACTATACCAAAACACACTCAACACATACACAAATGAAGCACACACATCATCTTTAATGACCAAAGAACAATATAGCCTACAACAACCTCTACAGTTATGGACAGTCCCCTAATCCAGAACGCTCGGGCAGTGGCGGCAGTTATATTTACCTATCCACCCCGGGCCATTTCCATGGATGAACCAAAGGACACGATTCCACCTCCTGTAGTGCAGCGCCAACTAGGCTACGATCTTCGCCATGCGAGACTCAGTGGCACACGCAGGGTGAGTGGTTCAAGTATTAGCGGACAATGTCAAAGACAGCACAAGACGCAGATAACTCCCAAAACTCCAGGGACAAGAACACCTACCTAAACATGGTACAACCCAAACACAACTGTCTTAGCATACTATCAGCACACGAGGAATAACAACAGCTAACCAACCAATCACGTCTCTCAAAATGTCCTCATCCTCGCACATCCCTTTTCTCTCCCCTCTCCCCGTTCAGCTCCGGTTCAAACGTGTACGTTGCACCAGTGTTCAAGCATCTCGGGTTTTCCCCGTATCATCAAACCAACTGGCTGAGCACTGGTGCACATTTTTGGTCCGTCAAACACCAACATGTAGTTACACGACGTATTGTCTATACTCTGTCACACAGGGCTATGACACTGTTACTGAGGTACTCAGACTCTTGTCTACGTCGACCAAGAATCTGTTAATACAGGCAGCATTAATACATCTTACGTCTGTTGTTATCGAGGAATTCAAGACTCTCTCTCTATGTCGGTCTAAAATGTGCTAATATAGGCAGTGGTAATACATTCGGCATCTGCCGTTATCGAAATATCTAGATCTCTCTCTCTCTCTCTCTCTCTCTCTCTCTCTCTCTCTCTCTCTCCCTCTCTCTCTCTCTCTCTCTTTCTCTCTGTCTACCTACGCTGGCCGAAAATTAAATAAATTCAGGAAGTGATAATATACCTACAATGTGCTGTTATGGAGGTAAACAGTGTTTGAACATATTGACTTGTTCAGACTAACTCTTCAACCAAGCAACATATAAAATATTCCACTATATATGTTGCGTATTGCACAACAGCCAGTGCTACAGTGTACTCTGCTCATTTTATGTTTCTTTCGATCCAAAAAGATAACTTCAAAGTTACCACGACATGCAATGTTTGCTTACCTGATAACAAGGTAACCATTAGCACTAGTTGGGTTTAGCAGTATGCGCTAGTTAGCAGTGTACAGAGGAAGGGAGGGATCACACGGGTGTGAAGTACTTGAGAGAGAGAATGCTGGACACTACAGCTCGACGTTTGGCATTCAGTTAGCCGCGCTGGGAAAATGGTTTTCAAATGTTTGCTGTCTCGGCCAGGGTAAACGCTGCTGATTATGCTAGCCTGCGAATGGGATGAACGAACGATTGGACGGATGTGTTAGATGAGTCAGAATGGTACTGTGTTCGTGGGTGGGTGCACGATTGTGTCGCCTGTAGGAATGAATTAATTAAGGAAATGTGTTGATAAATAAGAGAGGTATCTTGTGCGGCATTAGTCGTTAGTTGGGAGCTGAGTGGTCTCGAGGTAGTCTGCTTTGAGTGCTGGAGGTCCAGGGTTCAGGCCCAGGTGAAGGTGGAATTACAGTATTTTCCCTGGTCTCTGGGTAGTAAGATCGGACGCCCGTGTGTATTCTTGTGCGCGTAGAAAATCTGTTGGCATTTGGAAATCGAAAAAAACTAGCCTAATGGTTTGCTCGGGCAAAAATTGAGTTAAAAAACTACACAAAATATTTCAGAATTCTCTCGCCAGAGTTCGTACACTGCGCTGAGATTCTTTAGACTCAGTTTCGAGTTAGAAGTAGAACGGAGCACTGATAGGTTACACCCGTGTGCCATGATGTTGAACATAGTTAGTTAAGTTTCCAGTATTACTGCAGTCGGTTTGTCTACAACTGCTTCTTGTCTGTGCTAGTGAAAATCACACAAAATTTCATTTACTGTTCCATTTAAAAACTAGTGAAAAACCTGTTCACAAAATCTTGAAGCTTGCACACGGGAAGTGAAAATGCATAGGACCAATGTCAGACGGGCCAACACTAACGACCCATAACAAAAATTGCAACTCACTGTTGACGCAAACAGCAAATGACTAAAACGGACGTTGCCCCACAAAATAAGACGCCATTCTGAACGTAGTTAACAATCCGCCATTTTAGTGCAGCCAACAACACGCCGCGGGCGCAACAGGAAATGAAATCCACACAATGTCGCACCAAGAACTCAGTAAATTGACGACGGAACCTATATAAAAACAAATTATTCAGAGCCTCGGCGGTCAACCAACATCGGCGATTTTGGCCGGAGGTCTCTGAATGTGTAAGTTATACAGTGCCGTAATTTTTGTTAATATAAGGTTATTATGAAATAGGGAACAGTGAACGGCAAAACACAGAACCAGTGTTTGCAAGAAACCTCCCAAATATGCACTGCATCAACATATTTTTAGTCCGTTCCAAAAGTTGTGCTCATCTGTAAAATTATGTACTCAGTAACCATTCGTTGTAAACTGTTGATTTGTTAGCACGCAACATGTTAATAATTATGTTCCTGTAAGAAAATAATTATAATGTAAACACATAT
>CAJHNH020000843.1:166706-181706 GCA_905116865.2 Candidula unifasciata | reverse complement strand
TTATTTTCCAGATTTGCCGCATCTATCGTGAAATCAAGGCCGAAGGTACCGAGTCTAGGGGTTTACAACTCATGGTTTCTGGATCAATTAAAATTGATTTTTTAAATCAATCCGCATATTATTTTTATTATTATTAGGCTCTCTAACTCTGATACGGCCCCTTGTGTCCACCCCACCTTTTTTTTTACCTATGCAATTTGTAGGACGAGGTGGGGAGGGGGGAGAAGAATACATTCATTTATTCTTTCTCCATCTAGCTGTTTAAGGTATCAAAATTTTAACTTCACCAGCGTTGAAACTTTTGACATTTAAATGTGATATCCAACAAGCAGGACACAACAACAACAAATAGATGATAGGTCAGATAATTATTCGTCGGCCGATACTAGTAACTCTGTAAACATGGCGACACTACTCCGGTAACGTGATTGTTGCGTCAGGTTATGACTATCGGTAATCGATACCGCCAAAGAGTGACAAATATTCACATCCATAGAGCTAATGAGACTAGTAACCAGTGTACCCTCGTCGGTCATCCCCTCCCCCTCCCTCTCTCTCTCTCCTCCCCCCTCTCTCTCCCCCCCCCTCTCTTTCTCCTCCCCCTCCCCAGGTTAAAACTGTTGGATGGAATTATCCTGACTGAGTCGTAACGGTGATACAATAAGTCTGGTCTTCAGTCTTGAAAGTGGCAATTAACTAAAATTTATTTTTAACAGCTCTTCTAAAAAACACATTACTCTTTTGTTGGTGGTAGTTCTTCTTAAATTGCTTCATAACTCAGGGTATTTTAGTCACACAATGCATAAATTAACTCTTTCAGACGCAAAACTTTCCACAACAGTTCTTAAAGAGAGAATTAACTACTATGGAAAATCACCAGTTTAAAGCTTTCAAACAAGCAACTGGGAATGCCAGATTTCTTTCGTATTATATTTAAATGCTAAAATTAAAATAATATTTACATAACGTCTGGGAGTCCTTAAAACAAGTTAATCACATACAGTGCACTTTTTTGACTAAACGAATTAAAGACTTGCTTCTTTTTCATCTTATTGTTCCCGCTCGTCTTTCCTTTTTCCCTACTGGTTTACTTTCTTTATATTCTTCTACACACATATGAGTGCATATGCTGGAGAATAAAATTAGCGTCGGAAAGAGGCAACTGATAACCAGCCGAGGGCCAGGACGACGAAACATAGGGATCTGACTAAATAACAAATGATGTTATGTTATGTTATCACAATCGACGTCTTTGCTCATTGGACATCCCCATGCGTCCTCAGTCCTCCAATGCAACAGCCACTTCAAGGTACCTCTACTTATTGTTCCCATGAGGAGTTGGTTATAGTATCTCCTGTCTCTACCTCTAAGACGACAGAGTCGTGCTTTACCAAGCTTAACCTCTCGATCACGAAGTCGTGTTAGCGTCAGAGATTCGCCATTATCTCCCAACCTATTCCGTACGGCGTTGATGATATCAGTTCTGTCCATGCTTTTTCCTATTTGCATTGGTGCAATACTTGCCAGCTGGTCAGCTCTTTCATTACCATTGACTCCTGCGTGCCCAGTTGATAGAAGGGCAGTGTTTCATAGAGCAAATAAACTGCTGTAACTGTGTTCAGTTGAACCCTAAAGAACCAAGTAATATTTTCTAGGCGAATCCTCAGTTTAAAGAGAGAGGTTTGTTTCTTTGACGTTTTTTTTTTACTACGTGTAAACGCCAATATCGACGTGTGTGGCTTAGGCGTTGCGAAAGCGCTTCCTAATGCCGGGGTGCCTGGTTCGATCCCAAGCTGATGACGGTTTGTCTTGCGTTGATTTCGACAGTGGCAGCGGGAGCTGACCGTTCAGGGGGCAATAGCAAACTACTGAATGTAAAAATTTGCCTAGAAAAACCGCAACAGCCAAAAAATGCTAGGGTTGGTTCTGAACCGTCATGTAAAACAGTAGCTCTTAACATTTCTAACGACGCGACCTTTTAATACAGTTCCTCGTGTTGTGGCGACCCCCATTCATAAAATTTAATTCGTTGCTACTTCATAACTTCAATAAATATGTATTTTGCGATCGTTGTTGGCGAGCCGTGACCCACAGGCTGAGAACCGCTGTTGTAAAATATAGGACAACTAACTTTAACGTCAATAATCATACCACAACCCAATAGAAACTAGGCAGCACGACCTGGTAACCATACCCAGGCGTCAAGACCGTTTAAACATCTTACAACAACACGACCTGGTAACCATACCCAGGCGTCAAGACCGTTTAAACATCTTACAACAACACGACCTGGTAACCACAGCTAGGCGTCAAGACCGTTTAAACATCTTACAACAACATGACTTGGTAACCACAGCTAGGCACCAAGACCGTTTAAACATCTTACAACAACATGACCTGGTAACTACAGCTAGGCACCAAGACCGTTTAAACATCTCACAACAACATGACCTGGTAACCACAGCTAGGCACCAAGACCGTTTAAACATCTTACAACAACATGACCTGGTAACCACAGCTAGGCACCAAGACCGTTTAAACATCTTACAACAACACGACCTGGTAACCACAGCTAGGCGTCAAGACCGTTTAAACATCTTACAACAACATGACTTGGTAACCACAGCTAGGCACCAAGACCGTTTAAACATCTTACAACAACATGACCTGGTAACCATACCCAGGCGTCAAGACCGTTTAAACATCTTACAACAACATGACCTGGTAACCATACCCAGGTGTCAAGACCGTTTAAACATCTTACAACAACATGACCTGGTAACCACAGCTAGGCACCAAGACCGTTTAAAAATCTCATAACACGACCTAGTAACCATATCCAGGCGTCAAGACCGTTTAAACATCTTACACCAGGGGAGTCACCAACGAGAAGGAGAAGGCCAATACAAGAAATGAATGCATGCGGGTGATATCTGCAGAAATTACTTAGTCTTAGTCGAGGTTTTAACTTCACTACAATCAGGTTTCCCCATACTAGTACCGTTCCTGTGCTATTGAAATCAAATGAAATGTTACTCACTGTTCCACGTGAAAAACTGGTCGAACAAATGATTAGTCACGGAACAATCCAGAAATATGCCCATGCAGTAAATGCAAATTTAAGTTGCTACAGACGCCAAAAGTCAATAAATTTAAATATCTTAGAACAATCATATCATCAGATGGAAAATGTGTGACAGAGATTAAAAGCAGAATAGGTCAAGAGAAAGCTGCTTTCAAGAAAATGAAAAATATCTTATGCAATAAATCGCTCTCATTCAATGTCAGAAAGGGGGTGCTAAAATGTTACATAGAATCTGTTCTGCTGTATGGCAGCGAATTTTGGAATGTCAGTGAACAAATTAGGAAGAATTTGGAAGCAACAGAGATGTGGTTTCTGAGACAAGTGTTACGGAATACCTTGGACGGCCAGAGTATCTAACAACGATTGCTTGAAACAAACTAATGAAAGTAGATCTCTATATACAACAATAAGAATGAGACAAACGCTGGTCTTTGGCCACATAAAGAAAATAGAGACATTGGAGAACATCGGGACAACCGAAAGATCTGCAAAAAAAAAAGGGGTAGATTCAGGCGAAGTGAGATGATGCTGGATGGGCTAAAATGATGGCATGGAGGGATATCATCAAGAGAGCTGTTCCAAGCAACTAGGGATCGTGATCTGTGGAGACGCATGGGCGCCTACGACAATAAGAGGCGCCAAAGCCAACAGTCGCCACGAGAAATGCAGTTTAGAGTCGATGAAAGTAGTCAGGCACGATAAGTCAGCTACCATACACACGTAGAATTATTAATGAGGTATTTCGCGGCAATGAAATACTGAATGAAATGGAATACTGAAAAAGTAGAAACATCTCTGCTCTACACCAAAGTTGGAAATACACTTTCTCCACGCGCTTATGAAGCTGCATAAGAAACTGTTGTATCAGATCAATTCGGATTTGACGCTCTCTGATACTGCATGGACAGACTGTGATAAAACATCACAACAGCTGTGAATAAAAAGTTCCCCAAACATGAAATAAAACAAAAGCTGAACAAACAAGTTGGCGTACAGTCTCCAGATGTGACGGCAATGAAAGTACGTACGTGACATAGGCACAAGAACACGGGGGCTAAGGTCCTTCGAGCGCTCCTCCAGCCCATATTGTATGGCGTCTAGGCCTCCTCCCCCAACCTATAATTTTGTAATTGGGCTAAAAAGCGACTTTTAATAATCCGTATGCATTTTAGTTACAATTTTGTGGGCACATTTCGTATTATTTCAAGTATGCTTTATATTTATTTGCCATTCAAAAAATTATTATTATTATTATTAATATTGTTGTTATTATTTTTGGAGCCGCCGTAGTATTGCGGCTAGACGCTAGTCCGTGGTTCACAAGGTCGTGGGTTCCAATTCGGACAGTACGAGATGTTTTATAAAAAAAAAAAAAAAAAAAATAAAAAAAAAAAAGACCCAGACTGCTAATTCGACTCTGCCTTAATTGATACCAGGTAACAGTCACGGAATATAAAGGCGATCGGCGTGATGCCGACCATATCACACACAGAGTGCCGATTGGTCTATAAACTATAGTGCTAGCACTATGTACCCAAATATCTTGGGGATGTTAAAAGGTTTTTAAACAAAAGACTGGACTAAACTATGAAAACCGATCACCACAGCACACAGACCGAAACACTGTTGGAGGCATTGGGGCATGAAGGAGAAAATAAAGCAATCAATCAACCGTATCGTGCCCATAATGAAAGTGAAAATAAGTTTAACTTTGGTAAAGCTTTGAAACTGGGGAAAAAAAAATTTTTTTTTTGAGAAATTAATTATCCTCATGTGCATCCTCATCTTCATCATCATCATCATCCTCTTGTCCTGTGTATCCGTCACCTATGGTTCGCGGTCGATTCCTCCATTCCATTCTATCCTTGGCAATCCTGTGATATGCATGATATCCAATCCAGCATCTCTTGTCTGTTTCATCCACGTTTATTCTTAAGCAGTTTTTTTTCAACGTTTGTTGGGGGGGGGGGGGGGGGGGGGGGGGGGGGGGGGGGGGAAGAGAGACTATTTGAATTAGAACAATTAATATATTTTACATAAGTGGTGTAAGAATTTTAGAAAGGCTCAGGTGTGGCATGGCACAAATACGGTTGGAAAACAATGTACTAAAGCTTCCTTTCGACTCCTAGCTTTCCTAGATCGTGTATTTCACATTTCAGTGTTTTTGTTTAGCCACCCCCCTCCTCCCCCCGGCTGGCTAAACCAGGAGAGGGTAGCCGACCTGGTTGTAAACCACTCGTTGATTGGAATATACCTACCCTGCACGCAAAGACTGGACTCGGCGGACTGTACGAATGAAACCTCTTATGGTTCAACGGACAAGAAAGCGATTACCAGCAGGCTCTGTGAAGAACTTCGGGCAAGGCAGGGCTTGAATGACGCCTTGGTCATTCACTGCACCTAGGTCAATTTCCAGTCGTCTCGACATTGCTCTTCCAAAGGATCAAGATGGACACAGGCAAGAGAGTGAGGTAGACGAATTGCGCCACTCTTCTTCGTTTAAATTCATGTCTTTTCACAAGTCACTTGTATCCAGTTATCATCCAGTTTTCATCGTCGTCAATCTTCTGCTATAAGGACACTCACAAAACTGCTCTAATTTCTTTTGGCGTCAACACAGCGGCGTGGGAAACCGTTCTGGATGTTGTATATCCCTTAGGCATGGTGCATCAGCTTACCAGGCAGCGGAAGTTACACAGGCTGAGAAACGGAGGCAGACTTGAAAGAACCATATCACTAATCCCACACTTACTGCTGATTTCACATGTTCGCACAGTTCAAGAACTTTCCGGGCTCATGTTGGACGACTAGTCAACCACCTTCGTACTCATAATCAGCGATCATTGCTACTTTTGATGAAAGTAGTCTTCGTCACACGTGACGGACGAACAATAATATTTGTTTCATCATCATCATGTAGCAGGTCCTTTGCAGAACGTCGCTCTCATCACAGTCTGCCTGAAAGAAACTCGGTCTCTCGCCAGCTATCAGCTTTCATTAGCAAACAGTGGCAGTAAACAAGTTGCAACAGAAAACAGGCATTTACATGTTGAATGTTGAATTAAGAATCGACATCACATCACTCAGGACACTCCCATAAGCGCTCCGTCCCCATCTTCAGCAGCAAGCGAAGGGTTAAAATTCCGATGGTATCAGCAACAGTCTGATTGTAATCCGTCTCGCCCCTCCTCCGAGTGTCGAGGCATTTACATTTCATCAACTAAACTGATAAATAATAAAATTCGAAAATGAAAAACGAAAATTAAAATTAAACGAAACGTGTCAAGCTTAGTTCAAAGATTCTAAATATATAAAAATGATATTTCCTGAAAGTTAATTAGATAATAAGATTATTCAAAATGGGGTTAATATTTGATGCGATGCAGGCGATAGGGAAGGATATGACGTCTTATGGTGTTGGTTGAGAGCTCCACTCGGGGATGTAGAGTGGAAGTTGTGATTACCAATACCATAAGTATATTGAGAATAAGGCGAAGAAGTTGGAATGGAGTTGGGGGAAAGGAAGGGGGAAAGGAAAAGAAGAGGAAAAAGTAGCAGTAGTAGTAGTGGTGGTGGTAGTAGTAGTAGTTGCAGAAGGAGGAAGAAGAAGACAACGAAGAAGAGGAGGATGACGACAAAGACAGTAATATTTCTCATAGATTCTGCCTTTCTGTCAATGAGTGCGTCAATACATATAAGTCACAAAACCATGTGCGACAGAAGCAGCAAGAATGATTTATATATTCAGGGCACGGGCAAAACATTGAGTTCGCCTAACTAGCTATGTATAGGAAGATCAACGGGAAAGAGGGAAAAAGTGTGTGTGTGTGTGTGGGGTGGGGCATGCAACGAAACAATTAATCGTCGCAACCAAAGCTTTTATCAACGACTACTACAGCAACCGGCGTGATACTGACCACATCAAAGTATAGATCGTGCCCTATATGCCCTCTACGCCCAACGGCGTGGAAAAGGGTCCTTTACTTTACTTACTACAGCAACAAGAAGAGTCCTAGGCGCCAGTCTAGACAGGAATGGGTACACATGTATACTGTCTATGTATGTTAACACCAATAGCTTCACTCAATAACCGTATCCATGCGTTACAAAATTGTACAACAATGAGAACAATGTGGTAGTGAAATATTCCCTGTAGCTTCAACACGTATAAATCACAAACCCTCTGTGCAGTAGAGGCAACAAGATTGGTTGATAAGCTCGGAAAGCTAGCTTGTGTTAATACAGTTCCCAACAGCCTTACTCGATGACCGTTAGCCACGCAATACAAGATCGCACAATGACAACAAGGGTGTGTGGAGTATTTCCCATAGCTTCTTTATCGCTGTGTGTGAGTGCATCGTCACTCTGCTGGGTCATTACACGTCATACAAGACTCCAGACTCGTAGTCTAGTTCTTCAATGTGCAATCCTTTCGATATTATCAATGCAATCCATTTCTTTGGATGGAATCTAGTTCTATGGAAGGAATCCAGCTCTGTGGGCGGAATCCAGTTCTATTTATGGAATCCAGTAACCTGGATGGAATCTAGTTCTATGGATGAAATCCAGTTCTATGGACGGAATCCGGTTCTATAGATGGAGTCCAGTTCTATGGACGGAACCCAGTTCTATGAATGGAATCCAGTTCTATGGGTGGAATCAAGTTCTATAAATAGAATCCAGTGCTATGGGCGAAATCCACTTCTAGGAGTGGGATCCCATTCAGCCTCTTTAGCCTCGCTCAAGCTAGATGTGATCAACGCCTTGTGGTAAATAGTGAGCTATGTTGAGGCACAAAGAGATCATTATGGTCTGGAGAGAATGGGGTTCTTTTCTGTTTAGTGACCACATCACGCGTGTTTAGGGACGTCCCATTTTGTGTGTGTAAGTGTGTGTGTGTGTGTGTGGGGGGGGGGAGGGGGGAGTGGTTAGGGTTAGTGTTAAATGAATGGCGACAACTACTAACCCTAACCGCCTTAAAATATAGAATATCCGCCCCTAAATCACTAATGATGTGCTGGCTAGACAGACAAGAACCGAGTGTGGTAAAGTAAGGACTGACCAGGAGATGTGGTAGACATTGTGCACTCAGATGAAAGGCAAGGCAGACAAATAATCTAACTGCTACTGGCGCCATCGGAAATGGAACCTTTCGCTGGCTGCTGAAGATGAGGATGGAACTCTTATGGGAATGTCCCGAGTGGTATGGTGTCAATTCTTAGCTCAACGGTCAACGTTTTAGCATCTCTCAAAAACGTTCGTCATAGGGTTTTTCATGTTTGTCCTTGTTTTCTTCATTCATTCATTTCCCAGTTTACCGACCGTTTAGTGATTCTCTCTTTAAGAATACTATGAATGCAGTGGGTACCAGGTATAGTCATGGAAAGTAAAGGCGACCGGCGTGATGTTGGCCACATCATCATCCACTGAAGTCTATGAAAACATGTCTAGCATCATCTGTCCGATGCGCTACTGGGGGGGGGGGGGGGGATATAATTTATTTTACTCGCATCAGAGCCAGTAAACAGCCCTGCGAACCTTCACGGAAGCAGGTATGTACGACAGCAACCCACAATCGATCAATCCTCGTCGCGCCCAGAGGTACATAAGGCAGAAACAGACTGTCGCTACTCAATTTGTTCCTGAACCATTCTCTCTATTTCAACTTTTATCCTTCGCGTAGCCTTGAGTTCAGCGTCGAAGGTACGCCTCCAAGTTCCTCTGGGGCTGCTTCTTCCTCACTGCCCGTGTGATGTCCATTGCATTGCTTGTCTCGGCCGTCTTCCTTCCTTCCTTCTTAGGACGTGTCTAATCCACCTTTATCGTTGTGTTTTGATTTCTAAATATACATCTTCTAAGTCTGCCAGTCGTTGAAATCTAGAATTTTTGATTGTATCTTCCCCTGTAAACCCTAACAATCTTATGCGAAGTCTTCCCTCAAAACTCTTGAGCATGCTCTCATTAATAGCATGAACATATCCAGCAGTAGGTTATATATACCCTTTAAACAAATGGGTTATCAAAAAATAAAAAATAAAAAATCTGCTATGTTCTCCGGCCCACATTCCACACCAGTGATGACGATACTGGCTGACAGCTTTATTACAAATATTCGTACTGCTGCTACTAGTACTACTGGTACTGCTGCTTATGCTACTACAACCAATGCTGCTATTACTGTAACTATTGTATTTTTACTTCTACAACCACCACCAAAACCACCACTACCGATACCATCTCCAAAACCACCACCATACATCAAAACAACAATAACGATAATCATAACAACTAGACGCCTCTACTATTGATATAAATAACATTATTAGGACAATAACAGCTCATAGCTGTTATACTGTTGATACTACTACTACTACTACTACTACTACTACTACTACTACTACTACTACTACTACTACTACTACTACTACTACTACTACTACTACTACTACTACTACTACTACTACCAATACTGCTACTACTATTACTACTACTACTACTATTACTACTACTACTACTATTACTACTACTACTATTACGACTACAACTAATACTACTACTGCTGCTACTAATACTGCTGCTGCTGCTGCTGCTGCTGCTGCTACTACTACTACTACTACTACTACTACTACTACTACTACTACTACTACTACTACTACTACTACTACTACTTCTACTACTACTATTATTAATAATAAAATTACGTCTACCACTATTCTACAACCATTACTCCTGCTGCTGCATCTACAACTACTGACCCGAGAAATATACTTTCATATATAAAAATATGAACGCTTAATATGCCCGTATATCATATATGAATTAACAGTAGATACTACAGTTCACACTGCCCACAACACAGAATTTCAAAATCTGATAAAGAAGGACGGAAATCGTTTCCTACAACACATGTAAAAGTACCGAGAATTATAAGGACATTCCCTTACACGTCAGTTGTCTTGACAAGCATTGCTAACACTACTGTACAATTATTTGCTTACATTTTTAGTCAGTTCAGTTTCTAAAGTCCTCAAATCACATAAGATCGAATCAATACCCATATGTTAGATCACCAGAACGCACATTTATATTTCCACAGCAATCATCCTAGATGTCTGAATCATTATAAATACATATTCTAACACGAACCATATGTGACTACATGAGCCATAACACATATACATTCTCATTTCAACCGCCAGTGATTGTCTGAAACGTTACAAATATATAGCCTCACACCCGTCATAGTGATTGTCTGAGCGGGCGTTCTGCGGTAGAAGGTCCCTAGAAGTTCTAAAAGTAAATCAATGGCCTGGACAAACACGCACCGAGTGCGAACGCTGGGGAAAAACGATACACCAGCAATGTTAGCTTATGCATCGGAGTATTAGTATCGTCCACATGTTTTTGACGTCCATTTAGCAACTCCGATAGGGGAAGTAACGGTGTGGTTGCTGCATTGACTTACTGATCTAATGATCGGTTGTTAGTTCGTGTCAATTAAATGATAGGTTTTAGTTAGATCTGTTTTTATGCTCTAGCGTCACAGCATAGATGTATTAAGTACACTGTATATTACAGGGGTCTCCAATGTTCTCAAACAGTTTTCATATTGTGACCAAAAAGTAAGTTTTAATAAGGGGACCTCTCTTCTCGAGTTAATCTCTTTCAAGTCATCTTCATCACTCTTTTTTTTTTAATCTGTTCCTCGTGTTCACTCTTTTGGTCCTCGTGTTTACTCTTTTTTTTTCTCTTTATCGTGTTCACACTTTTTATCTCTTCGTGGTGTTCTCGTAATTTGTCTACAGCATCCACATAATTTATCACAAATCGGCTGTCAATAAATGTTAAGGTGTAAAGTCGAGAGGATCACTTCATTGAGCCGGGTTTCATGCCCACGTGTGGCCCGGTCTCTCGCCGCAGAACGGCTAGCTCCCTGCTAATAGCGTCAGACAAAGCACAAACTCCGCGACTCCGGTGACGATTTCCACGGATCGTTAAAACCGTACTCGTCAACGGAAAAATGAGTCCGTGAAACGAACCCACGATCTTCACAGTGCGAGTCAAAAGGCTAGACCACTTCACCACAGATCTACCCCTGCTCTTATTCGTCTCAGTATACTTCCAACAAAATTGTTGAATTTACATTTATTCCCTTCTGCTTTCGTCTTTTTTCTTTCTTCGTTATCTCCTCCTCCTCCTCCTCCTTCTTCTTCTTCTTCTTCTTTCTTCTTCTTCTTCTTCTTCTTCTTCTTCTTCTTTTTCTTTTTCTTTTTCTTTTTCTTTTCTTCTTTTTTCTTTTTCTTTTCTTTTTCTTTTTCTTCTCTTCTTCTTCTTCTTCTTCTTCTTCTTTTTCTTTCTTCTTCTTCTTCTTCTTCTTCTTCTTCTTCTTCTTCTTCTTTCTTCTTCTTCTTCTTCTTCTTCTTCTTCTTCTTCTTCTTCTTCTTCTTCTTCTTCTTCTTCTTCTTCTTCTTCTTCTTCTTCTTCTTCTTCTTCTTCTTCTTCTTTTTCTTTCTTCTTCTTCTTCTTCTTCTTCTTCTTCTTCTTCATCTTCTTCTTCTTCTTCTTCTTCTTCTTCTTCTTCTTCTTCTTCTTCTTCTTATTCTTCTTCTTCTTCTTTTTTCTAACTCCCAGTGAAGCAAAGACCATCAACCAGCCCACGGCAAATTGTTCTATCCTTCGCTATCGCATGCAACTCTCCCCAAGTTCTCTCCATCCTTTTAACTTCACT
Source organism: Candidula unifasciata (assembly GCA_905116865.2). NCBI lineage: Eukaryota > Metazoa > Mollusca > Gastropoda > Stylommatophora > Geomitridae > Candidula > Candidula unifasciata. The sequence continues at coordinate 169,893 of CAJHNH020000843.1, read as the reverse complement.
CTCCAGCTCCATTCTTGTAGCAGAGTCATTGCTCATACCACCTTTTTGGTGTTGTGCTGTTTGTACGACAAGACCCCTTATGGCCTTCACCCTTGTTTTTGAAAACTTTCCATTAGTAATCAACTATAGCCCCCTGGGTCCCTGCTCTTGTTTCCCACGTACTTTGAGTCGTCTGACTAGCATGTGACATTCCCCGTCCGCACCAAAACAATTAATTTGTAAATTCCACTGACCCGGCGAGCAAAGGTCGCTGCATAAGGCTGCAAAACAACGAGGGATAGGAGCCCCCTGGGAGCGGGCTAGTAACCCCTTTATAAACGATTGCCCGGAACCTTTGAGACACACAGGGACACACACGAGACAGCCAGGACACACAGACACTTCGAGACGGACAGGCCAGAGGATAGTCGGGGACAGACAGAGGATAGACACAGATAGAGAAGACACAAGACACAAACGGAGATATTCTGAGGCAGAAGAAAGAGGACAACAGAGGACAGCCCAGAGGACAGGCTAGAGATAGAGACAGAGACAGATAGTAGAGCGAAGTACCGCTCAGTTTTGTAGACAAAAAGATAGTTAAAGATATATATATATATATATATATATATATATATATATATATATATATATATATATATATATATATATATATATATATGTGTGTGTGTGTGTATGCGATTAGAGTTACTGTCAGAACCAGTGGCCCATTCCGATTGGTCATTTTTACGCAAGACAACGGATCAACTCTTGTATACCGCTTCATAGTAAGAGAGTTACACATTTTCCACCACCCATGGTTCCAGACATATTCTGGTGTGGATACAAGTTCGGGGTCAGATACCGACTCAGAGACAGACGAAGAAGAGGCCAGAGCATAGATAAGTAGTTAGACGGCACTAGACAATATACCTTTTAGCCCAACCTGCACTAGTAGCCTTTCAAAATATTACTGATGTTAATTTGTAACATTGATGAGATGTGACAATAAATACTGTGTGGAAAGGAACAGTTGTTTCCAGACGTTTTGTATACAAGCCTCAGAGTTACATTGAGGAGCATGTAGTTTGTAAGACATCAGCATCTTCACAGCCACTATCGACACGACCATCTTTCTCCTCGTCTATTAACAAAACAATCACCCGCCACCCTTGACACAAAACCATATCGAACCTGGGTCATTTGATGAAGCATAGGTAGCAAAAGAGACGACTGTGTCACATTCTCCATGTATTTTTTTTGGTATTCCTTTAAGTCTCAACGTGCGCACTATCCAACGCCAGCGTCTTTTCTTCTAATCTTAGGTCCACTTAAACTAGTTTATTTCTCCCTCAGAGCTCTACGCGATTCTATCACAACATTTAATTTCGTCTATTCTTCGCAGGCACCATTTAATGAATGTTTGAAGTGTTTTAGTAATTACCTTAATTGTTCTCAATGTTTCCGCTCCACATATACATTCCGTAAATGTTTTAGCTGTTACTTATTGAAGAGATTATTTAAGATATTTCAAGTTATTTCATACTTCCTTAACATTATGTAAACCAGAAGACAAAAGCTGATACAAGAAGTGTGAATTGGATTCCATCCATGATTTTGAAACAAATGCATAGAACAAACTTTAACAACGAACGAACGAACTTAATTTCAATAGGGACACAATTTGGTGGAGGCATGCCCATCTTGCATTCGACCCTTTCAAACCTTCCACTTTCACACAGTAAAACATAGACTGTGAGCCCTATACGACATAGAACTACACAACATGATGCCGATGATGAGGATACCATTATGTAAGGTAATTCATAAACTCTATGGTAAGACCCACATTTCTGCTGCTATGACATTTTACTACACCCTTAGGGGGGAAACTTACACACGTAAGTAAGCAAGAAAATATTGATTTAGAGAAGAAATTTTTTAACTGTGTTTAAAGGTGGGAAGATTACTTCGTTGCAAAACGGGATTTTTGTATGCATGTACGTGTTTGCATGTCTGTGGGTATTACGCTTGCATGCACATATTTGAGTGATTTATGCGCACACAAAGTAATTCATGTAAAGGGGTGGGCTGGGAGGCAGAAAAGGGGGGAGTGGGGGGGGGGGGGGGGGGTGGCATATAGTGCCAAATACACATTTTTATAGATAAAACAGATGAATAGTCACTCGACCGGTGACGCAGTCACATCGATGGCTTTTACTTCAATCAATATCTTTACTGACTATCACGAACACCGCAATGAAGAAAAGAATGCTGGGGTGAGGGGGGGGGGTAATAGGCTTAAGCCTGTTTTAACTGCACAATAATAATAATAATAATACTATTAGCACGCTGAATGGCATAAAATATTAATAATATAATTGAAATTATTGGAAATATACGAACATTTACGCCTTCATGTAGTTTGGGGAAAAAAGGAGAGGTGGTGGGGGGGGGGGGGGGGGAACCTACTGCAAATGTTCGGGGAAGGCTAGGGCCCTCAGTTAAAAGTTCCAGTGCACGTGCTTGGTTCCAACTTTCAACTGGACTGCCTAACGATTCGGACTCAAACACAACTTTCGGTCCAACAGCCAAGCGTCTTGACACTGTCATGCTGCACTCGCTCTCTTTCTTTCCCTCCCCCTCCTCTCTCTCTCTCTCTCTCTCTCTCTCTCTCTCTCTCTCTCTCTCTCTCTCTCTCTCTCTGCGCTTTTCTTCTTTGTGTGTGTCTGTGAGATTAATTTTCTTTGTTGCATGTATATTTTAAGGATCCATTTTCCATCCATGCTTTCGCATTTTTACTTTACATTTCCACTAATAAATTCTGATTTATTAAAAATGTCATAGCTTATATATGCAATAAAATTGCGTGTTGAATGTTTGAAAGAGCCTAATGTAAGACAGGCCTGCCTGCCCAGTTCTTGGTCCCTTGGGAATAAAGTTCGCCTGCTCGTTCGTTCATTGGTTCGTTCGCTCCCACACCCTCCTCCCCCTTCTCTCCCTCTCCACCTGTCTCTGTCCGACAGTTAATGATCATATATTGTTAAACCAGAACAGGCTGTTGATCCGCTGTTGATTACAAGGAGGCAGTGTTCTGTGTTTGTCCTAGGTGCCTTGTATGTGCAGTAATTGATCTGCAAGCATGAACGTCCCCTCCCTGCTGCGATCTAGGCTTGTGCGACTGCTGTGATAACAAATATTTGGGGGA
>CAJHNH020000843.1:96908-165205 GCA_905116865.2 Candidula unifasciata | reverse complement strand
CTCCTACCTCTATAAACAATTAAAAACAGCGAGCGTGTTCGGAACATTGTTCGTGCTGACAGAAGATTTACTAATTGTCAACAAAACAAAAGCATTAGAAGCTGGAATATCATGGGAAGTTGCCATAGTATTCTCCCGACCTGGCACCGGCTGATTGTGTCTTGTTGCCTTGATTAAGATCAGCACTGAAAGGGTAGCGATTCAGTGAAGCTGAGGACGTTTTCGCCAGCGTGACAAAATAGTTGAGAGAAATGTTGAGTGGATTATAGGAAAAGTTCCAACAACGGCTTGAATGTTGGTAAAACAGTGTAGTTACCAATGGGGAACTATTTTGAATGGAAATATTGTGTAAATAACTGAAATGACACATTTTTTTCTACATAATACACATTTCTGGGAAATTTGTGAAGCCTGTCCAAGCTTTCCTCCCAACTGCATCAATCTCACCACACTATGGTGGTCCATCTGCTCCTCCGAAGTGTACACAAGGCACTAACCACGTCTGCCTTATCATGCATCAGTATTCAAGCAAGTTTTGCAAAGCCAGCCATTCTATCCGCCTGTTCATTTCCCAACACACTGGCATATCCCGGGGAAAAAATCAAGACAATACTCCTCATCCGTGACCTCCACAGCGAAGCATGCCACTCTGTGCGAGGCATACCTGTCCTGATCTTCCTCAGCATGCTTTCTGAGTCAGTTACAATCACGACGTTTGCGTGTGTCGTGTTCTCTAGCCAGCGGAAAGCTGCAGTGACCGCCTCCACGTCCATTCTTAAGCTGGATGTTGTGGTATCATATGCTAGGCCCCCTTGCATCAAACGTCGACCATTAACTTTTGCTAAGAAACCCCAAACACTTCTTTTGCCTCTTGACACTGAACCGTCTGTGTAAATTAAAACTCATAATGGATGGGAATGACCAATAATTGAGTGCTTGGTTCAGAAGGAGAAGACTCAGGGATTATTCAACACAGGTTATCAAGGAAATTTTCAGTTTTTTTTTAAAGTATTTTTTTTCACTGAAAAGATTGCATACTCGGGGTGTACCAGTTGGTGCCGCGAGGCACACGGGAGCCACCCATTGTTACACCAGCCAGAACAGAATAGGAATTGTTAGCCTACAAACACAAGGAGACATAATCAGGAAAAGATCGGAGCACTCAGGGTCATGTCCGACGTGCGATCAAGATGATCTCAACAACAAGCAATGAACAATCGAGGACATTCTAGAAAATAAAGTTGACCAAACTGGATATTTGGTGTTGGACCGAATAGCTTTCCGGAGTGTCTTAGCAACTGTGACCTTCTGAAAAGGTACTGCTAGGTGACGAGGATAATGATTATGATGAAAACTAGTTCATAGGAAAACAATGAAACAATATATTCACCCTTTCACAGCATATTCTGCCATACGATTGGCTTTCTTAATCGCCTATTATTTGGACACAGATTTGAAAATGCCAGGCAATGAAAACGGGCAGGATGTTAATCAAAGTCGAGAGCAATGAAAACAGATTATAAGGACGGCAACGATCTTCTAATATTCCGTAGGCGGAGAAGGAAGAAATAATTATATTGTAATAAGGCTTTATTGACTATTGATTCACATACCTCCTAACAAACGAATCACAAGAAGATGTTGGGACAACTGATTACATTGCGTCTGGAAGTTATTAGCTTAGTGGGCAGCATGTTTATTTTTTTTTTTTTTTTTGTATAGCGTGTTCGTTCACATTTCTTTTGCGTCAGAAAGACGAGGGATCTGAATTATCCATGAGATGGACTGCGCGAAACGTTGAGTAAATGTACAAGATTTGGGTTAGGGCTAAAGCGAAGTTAAACACCAAGGCACTAATTTCCACCTTGTGCAAAAATAACAAGATATAAAAATAAAAATGAAGACATTTAAAGATTATAACTCAAATTAGTCACATATTTCATAAAAGGGCAACATTTGAGATCGTCTGGCTATCTGACAAGAACGCCCTTTTACCAGATGCCAAAGACAGTCGGCTAAAGAAACAAAATAAAGGGAACACAGAGACGGTATATCAAAGTATTGCTCTTTTGTACACGGAAATCCTGTGCAAGTAATGAATATCGTACAACTCACTGCACAATCGCCACATATGGGTTCACAGGCTTCATTGGAGGGGGACAAGAAAGGAAAGGGTGTTTGGCGGCAGGACATACTCACTGCTCCCCAACAAACAAGCCGTAAAAGATAGCTCATTAAGGATTTGCTGAAACAGAATGTGTACGACCGAAAGGCGTACATATTGCACCCTAGCTGTAAACCACGACACGAATCGCCAACAACCTGTTTAAGGGCAAACGAAGAAGAATAAGTACTGCATAAGCACATACTAACATGGTTCAGTTTTGCGAAACAGTAAATCCCAAACAAGGAAATAAACAAAACCCGTAATTAAAATGTTCAACATGTCTTAAAGCAAAACAGTGATTTATTTATTTATAGAGGCTGCACTGCCGACAATCACACATGATCCAAATACAACAAAGACGCTTTATAAAATAACATTTGGTATCAGAACTCTCATGTGACACTAAATAGTCGTTTGTTTAGATTTGAAGAGGTGTGGATTCTACACAATGGCTGAGAAATGGGAATTCACTCAAAAGGAAACCGGAATAAGTGATCTGTTTAACTCAGTGGTTCTCAGCCTTCCTAATGCCGCGACCCTTTATTCCAGTCCATCCTGTTGTGGTGACACCCAACCATAACATTATTTTCGTTGCTACTTCATAACTTCAGTAAATATGTGTTTTCCCCTGATTAAGTAAAGTAAATAATCTTTTCCTACGCCATTAGGCATATAGTGTTAGCCCTATATTTTACAGACCAATCAACAGTCGCTGGATGATGTGATTAACATCACACCCGCCGGCCGCCTATAGTTTCTAGAATGTTACCAATGTTTATGGTTAGGTCGATCTAGGTCATATCTTTAAAAAAAAAAAAAAAAAGACCCGGCATGATAAGGACTTGAACCTACAACTTTAGAGTCCGAGTTAAGCGTCTATTCCCCCACCAAGGGGGTTCCCTAAATGAGTTAAGACAATACAATTAAATGACAGAACGAATTAAAGCAGCTAATACGGCTACTAGAATACTGTAATTGGAGTATTGGACAAACGAAGTTCTAAAACGCCTATACAGTATTTACAGTGCTGTATTGCAAGAGTTAAAACTATTTAGCGAGAGGAATCGCTAACCGATCTCGTAGTCTGCTTATCTCCATTTATATGGTCTTCGCAGTTATATCTGCCTACCCTATCCCCCCTAACGAGACAATTCTGCAAACCTATTTTGTTGTTATGTTTAACAGCTTTATTGATTTTCATTATTTCAGTTTATCTTGTCTCTAAACCAATGATTGATAAATCTCAAGTCTGGGTTCTAAAACACACAGAGAGGAGAATTAAAAGTAGGGATGAATACAATCGAGAGGACACAGAGTGAGTTAAGATGAAGGAGAAGGTTAAAGAAAGGACAATAGTGTGACCTGACTAAGGATTATTTCCAGTGAAAGATAAAGGGTAGAGGGACAGAGAAGCTGCGTGTTCTGTTTAAAACGTTTCAAATTAACAACAGCATGTATCTGTTTTTTGCATGGTTTAGCATTGTTTTGTTGTTGTTGCTTGCCTGCTTATTTTACCTCATCAGGACATCACACAAGTGATAAACACCTGTGACACAAAGTGCCGCCATGCGGATGAGGATCACCCGTGGAGAGGTCCCAGAAACCCCTTTTAGCCGTTATGGCCACAAGTATGGCTCAGCTATATTCAAGGCCCCCGGCTAAAAACCCAGGTTGGGGCTTCAAACAACAAAAAATTGCATCCCACAAAGGGACGAACTACATATGACTGTACTTATATTGCACAATAACCTGACCGGGAACGTGACCGTTGTTGCCATAATGGCAATTGAAAATGTAACTCACATATTAATGACGGTCTGGGAGGTGTCTGACTGACTGACTTTCTACCCCACTAGGACATCACACAAGCGATAAATACCCGATAACAGAATGTGCAACCATGTGGATGAGGATCACCGTGGAGAGGTTCCAGAAACCAAGTACAGCCATTAGACCATATTTATGGCCAGGCTATATTGCGGCCCCTGGTAAGAGCCAGAGTAGGGCTTCAAAAAACGAAAAAATTAAATCCTAAAAAGGAAGGGAATTAGTATAACATTTACTACGGTCTGGGAGAAGTTAATAGCTCATTTATAAAGAACACACTAAGACAGGAATGGTTTCTGAATTATAGTGTGTGTGTGTCTATATATATATATATATATATATATATATATATATATATATATATATATATATATATATATATATATATATATATAAAAAACCCTTAAATAATAAATGTGTAAGAAAAATTACGTAAATGTTCATCATCATCAGGTGCCTTGCCGACTGGCGTGGGCGATCATGCCTCTCCATAGTCTGCGATCTCCTGCAGCATGTATCAGTTCGTGTGCCGACACACCTCCATGCCATGCAACAAGACTGTCAAGCATCTTCTCTCGTTGATTTCCTCTATTCCTCCTTCCACAGATCTTTCCAGTGGTCACAACATGTTCTATTTTCCCTCTTTCAAAACCTCTTGGTTGCTTTTTTTGGCTGTCCAATGTATTTTAAGCATTCTTCTATAAAACCACATCTCTGAGGCCTCTAGAAATTGTTTGGCCTGCCTACCTATTGTCCAGGACTTACAGCCATATGTTAAAACTGGATGTATGTAGCAAGCAAGAATTCTTTTTCTAACTCTCAATGACAAGGATATATTGCAGAAGATGTTTTTTTTTAAATAAAATGCAGTTCTTGTCTGTCCTATACTGTTACTAATCTCAGTTATGCATCTTCCATCTGATGTTATCCATGTGCCCAGATACTTAAATTTCTGTACTTGTCCTAAAATAACACCATTGACTTTTATTACACATTTAGGAATGATTCGTTTCTTTGATACCACTATTACTTCTGTCTTCCCATTATTCAAACTGAGGCCCATTCTTCCACTTTCTAACACCACAATGTCTATCATTTCCTGTAGTTCTTTCTGACTTGTTGCTATCAAGACTGTGTCATCAGCATAACGTAAATTGTTTATATTGTGCCCACCAACCAAAATTCCGGGCATATGATTTAAAGATCTCATTATATATTCACTGTTTATTGTAAAAAAAATCAGGTGACAGTAAACATCCTTGTCGTACGCCCCTCTTTATGCTTTGAAATGTACCTAAACAGTTGTTAATTCTTATAGCTGCTGTTTGCTGCTAATACATATTCTTTATTTTTCGTTGATCTTTCCCGTCAATGTTTAATTTTTTTAACAGTTTGGTTACTTCTTCATGCTTCACACAGTCAAATGCTTTTGTATAGTCTATGAAGCACAAGTACAAATCAGTCTTTACTTCAATAGCTCTTTCTGACAATGTCCTTAGGATGTATATGGCATTGTTTGTACCTTTTCCTTCTACAAATCCACATTGTTCATCGCTGATTTCTGGTTTAATTTTGTTTCTTTTTCTTCTCATAATTATTCTCAGTAAAATCTTAGTCATGTGACTCATAAGACTTATTGTGCAATGGTCTTCACATTTTAAAGTGCCTGGTTTCTTTGGCAGAGCTATAAATTTGGATTTTAAAAGGTCATTTGGAATATACCCACTATTATAAATATCATTTAAAATTTTAGTTATTTTTTTTCAATTCTAAAATCTCCCAGTGCTTCGATTTCTTCCAGTAAGATGTTTTCTGGCCTGTGTGATTTTCCTTTCTTTATATGAAGTATTGCATCCTCAACTTCTGCAGTCATTATTGGTGGACCATCATTGTTGGTCTGCAGTTCTACATCTGGTCTATTATCATCATACAATTCCCCTATATACTCTGTCCATCTGTTAATTATATTACTATGTCCTATTAATAAGCACCATCTTTTGATTTCAAACATCCAGTGCTGTTACGTGTCATCTTTCCTGTTAACATATTTATCTGTTGGTACATGGAATGTGAGTATTTCCTGTAATTTTCCCCAATCTCTATACACATTTGATTCAGCCAGGCTTCTTTAGCCACTTTGCATTTGTTCACTATTTCTTTTTGTATTCTATAGTATTCTTCTTTATCATTCTTTTTCTTCCTTCTTTCATCCATCAACTGCAGAATTTAGGTTGACATCCATTTCTTTTTTGCAACTCTATGGATTGGTGTGATTGTCTCTTTTGATGTCTGCTGAATTGACTCACGCAACATATCCCACTGTTCATCAATAGTCTGTATAATTTCCATTGCAATTATACCGGTTTTGTACATTGGCATTGTACTGTTCCTTAATTTCTTTATCCGTTCTAAGAATTCCCAAATTAAAATTTTTGTTCTGTGGTGTTTTTCTAATGTTCTTTAGTTTTATTCTAATTTTTCCTACAACCCGAACATGGTCACTAAAGCAGCCTGCCCCTGGTCTAGTTTTTGCTCCAACTAAGCTGCTCCGGAATCTTCTTGAAATCAAAATATAATCAATTTGATTGCGGACATTATCAACAAGACTTTTCCAAGTCCACAATCTTCGAGGATGGTGTTTAAACCAGGTGTTTCCTATTATCATGCTGCGCGACTCAGCCCATGCTATTAATCTGTCACCTCTCACATTCTTTTCTCCTAGGCCAAGGCCACCCGTTATTCCCTGCACTTTTTCTCTTCTTATTTTCGCGTTGAAATTTCCAAGTACCATTGTTACTTGACAATTTTTGCACTAATCAACAGCCATGTCTAACTCGTCATAAAATGCGTCAATATCTTTCTCAAAACTATCTGCTGTTGGGGCATAAATCTGTACTAAGTTGATGTCAAACGGTCTGCCGCTGTTATCTCCCTTAAAACTTGAAATATGGACAGTAATTCGTTTTCATTTAGCAGTGGGACCTGCCATGACGTAATGGACCGACCAGTTTTTTCCAAAGTGAATGCTATCGTCTTTTTGGGACTACTGGTGTGGTCGAAGGTGCAATAGCTTCGTCGGTCAAATGTGGGGGAGGTGGGATGATCCAAGCGGCGGTAGGAGCCTCAGGTGCAGTTAGCGGGCAATGAATAATCATAAGGCAACGGCAGAAAAGGGAGGCGTATAAGACTAGAAACATTCTCATTTAAAAACATTTGGGCGAAACTGAGAATGCAGATATAAAATACAAAATATAACGACGTGAATCATAAAAGAGCTGTCGGAGAAAAGAAGAGACGCAATCAGAAAAAGAGAAGAAAAGAAGACAGAAAAAGATTATGACTGAAACTGGTTATAGATTTCAATAATAAAAAAATAATAATAAAAAAAATAAAAAAAAAGATGCGTTAGTTTGGTCATCTGACGAGAATATCTTAGCACCAACTGAGACAGGGAGCCACACTGAAGACATTTAATAGGGACAAAGCAAAGGGACCGCAACGCAGAAGAGAAACAGCCGGTATCAAGAAGAGCCATAAAGATATGAAGACAACGAATTGAAAAATGCACACGCGCGATCCTTTCTTCTAACCACAACACATCGTTAAGTGAGGCAGCAGCAGCAGCAACAGAAGAAGAACAATAATAATACCCCACAAACATGATCAAAATCTATTGATTTGCAATACATATATAAAAAGGGAAGTTGCATTTGTAAATACGTCTCCACCAAACTCCCATTAGCATGTGATGTTGCCTCCAAACAAAAGGTAACACCAACACGTTTGGAACAAAGCATGTGGCAGAAGTTGCTTGAACGAAAAGAAATATGCCGTACATATTTAGGATGCAATTTTTCGTTATTTGAAGCCCCACCCTGGCTTTTGCCGGGGGCCCCAAATATAGCCGGGCCATAAATATTGCCTAACGGCTGAATGGGGTTTCTGTGACCTCTTCACGGGTGATCCTCATTCGTATAGTGGCACTGGGTGGTTATCGTTTAGTGTGATGTCCTGGTGGGGTAAAACAGACACACTATTTCGAGCACATAAAACATATTGGATTCCAGTTAAAATAAATCAAATGAGTACTGAATGACAAAGAAACATTTGATAGTAATGGTTTGAGTGTTACTGAAACTACCACCCCCACCCCCTCTCTTTCTTTCTCTCTCCACCTTCTCTATTTTTCTGTCTTCCTCTCTCTAAAATAAACAACGACAAATTCAATGTCGTTGAAATCAGACTGGTAATGGGAGCTTTAAGTGAAACCACTTCTTATTTAAAAGAACATAATCAGAGAATGCATCATTCCGTCGAATCATAGGATGAATCTGTTTCCACGCTGGTCATTGAGAAAATGAGAAACGTCATTAGTGGGATTTAAATATTGATAAGGCCAGGTTGTTATCAGTTTATCAGTTTTAATTGTAAGGGCAACTGTGTTGTAGTGCAGACACATTATCCCCAGCTCCTTTTTGTGTTACAAGACTAGAAGCATTGATTGAGACAAGCAATTACAATCTCCCCGAAACAGATTTGCTACAGTGGTCATGTACTTTACATTATTTTGTGTCTTTCAAAGCGTGGTCGTTAATATTAATTATACAACTGAAGCAGTGATTATAGAGAGTGGAATCTCACTACAGCAAGTGGTGTTACCAGTCACTACAACAACAAAAACGATAACAAAAACATCAACAAACGGAGAATAATAATCTTGTTATTCCCGTCAATCACACCGAAAGAATTAGCACAAACAACGAGAATACCACCACAACCACAACTACCACCACAAATAACGAGAAACCACCACCACCACCTACAACAGCAGCGAGAAAACCCCCACCTCCACCAACAACAACGAAACCACCACCAACAACGAGACCACCAACACCAACAAACAACAACAACGACACCACCACCAACAACGAGACCACCACCACTACCAACAACAACGGGACCACCACCAACAATAAGACCACCAACACCAACAAACAACAATAGCGAGACCACCATCAACAACGAGACCATCACCATCACTAACAACGACGAGACCATCACCACCACCAACAGAACAACACCACCAGCACCAAGAATAACGACAACGAGACCACCACCACCATCAAAAACAACAACGAGAACACCACCAACACAACAAACACCGCCAAAAACAACAACGAGAACACCACCAACACAACAAACACCACAAAAAACAACAAACAAAGATCAAACTCATTCAATCGATTCATATCATTTGGGTAAAAAGAATTAAAATAATAATAATAATAATAATAATAATAATAATAATAATAATAATAATAAATAATATTAATAATAATAATTATAGTATTAATAATAATATTAATAACAATACTAATAATAATAATAATAATATAATAATAATAATAATAATAAGAAGAAGAAGAAGAAGAACAAGCAGAAGAACAACAACAAGAAAAACAACAAGAACAAGAAGAAACAAAAACCGAATACGTGAACTCACTCTAATGATTTCCATCACTTGGGGCCTAAAGAATTAATAATAATAATAAGAAGGAGGAAAAGGTGGAGGAGGAGTAGAAGAAGACAAAGAAGAAGAAGAAGAAGAAGAAGAACAAGAAAAACACAAGAACAACTACAACAAGCGGAGACAGGTACTCACTCGAGTGATTCCCATGGCCTGGTATCCGACGGTATCCTTCATGACCAGCTGCTGGTTCAGTGAGGTCTGGGATCCGGGACTGGGCTGTACGTGCTCGGTGACCATCTTCTTGTCGGGCTTCTCAAACCTGACAAGGGAGCATAAAGGAAACCAGTGACAGCAAGGGATATATGCCCGGGGACAATGTAAGGCTTTCTAGATTTTACCTCGGGGTGGAATGTTTGTAGCTGTTGACGTTTGATTTGTAACTAAAGTCTTCTAAGGGAGCACTTTAAAAGTATATGTTGTCATCATCCTTATTGTTGTCGTCATCATCATCATCATCACCATCCATCATCATCACCATCATCATCATCACCATCGTAGTCAGTCATCATGATCATCGTGGTCAGTCATCATCATCATCTTAGTCAGTCATCATTATCCACATCGTAGTCAGTAATCATCATCACCTTCGTAGTCAGTCAGCATCATCATAGTCAGTCGTCATCATCCATATCGTAGTCAGTCATCCTCATCCTCATCATAGTCAGTCATCATCATCATCATCATCATCATCCACATCGTAGTCAGTCATCATCACCCTTCTCATAGTCAGTCATCATCATCATTATCATCATAGTCAGTCATCATCATCCCATCACAGTCAGGCATCATTATCATCATCATCGTAGTCAACATCATCATCATCATTGTAGTTAGTTATCCCATCCTCATCATAGTCAGTAATCATCATCCTCATTGCAGTCAGTCATCATCATCTTAAACATAAATCAGTCATCGTCACCCTCAACATAGTCAGTCATAATCATCCTCATAATAGTCCGTTATCATCTTTCCCACCATTGTCATCATCATTATCATCATATCATTATCCTTATAATAGTCACCTCGTCATCGTCATCATCATCATCGTCATCTTCATTTAGAGAATCCGAAATACGAAATTGGTTAATTGTGCTTACGATCCTAGAACGATGTTTCAATACACCAGCTGGTGCTCAAGCTGGTCTACTTTTGCGTATAGCCACAACAATCACACGGCTGTCTATACGGAAAGTGCTAACTGATTATGTATCGCATTCTAGCTGTAACACACAACACAATGCACTAACACCTTTTTAAGAGCCAATAGAGAAGATGATGATGATGATGATGATGGTAAAGAGGAAGAAGAAAAAGAATAAAAAGAAGAAGAAGAAGAAGAAGAAGAAGAAAAAGAAAGAAGAAGAAGAAGAAGAAGAAGAAGAAAAAAAGATGAAAAGACGAAGAAGAAGAAGAAGAAGAAGAAGAAGAAGAAGAAGAAGAAGAAGAAGAAGAAGAAGAAGAAGAAGAAGAAGAAGAAGTGGACGAAGAACTGCATTGTATGACTTTTATCGTTGATACCTGTTAATAAGCCTCCTTTATTATACAGTTACATTTCAAATTTATGTAATCTACATATGTGTTACTGTACAGTAGCAGTTACTCGGTACACACACAGCTAAGCCACTGATGTGAGTAAGAAGTAAAAAATTTAAGTAACCTCTTGTTTTGTATAGAAAACTATAAAGTGTTACTGTACTTACTACAATACCGGTAAATAATTTACTTAAGTCTTTACTGAATATAATAAGGGTGAATAATTTATTAAAGTTGTACACGTTTAATACATATAAATGAGTTGATGAAACACATAAAATAGTCCTCGTACATAGTATAACATTTAATTTAAAAAGCGAAACACAACATCAATAAATAATCATGCAAAAGAAATAAATAAGTTATCAAATTACCTGTTGGAAAACATGCAAACAGAAGACAAAGAGATACATACCTGTATATCGAACCACATTCTATTAAACAAAAGTATGGGTCTAGCTTTTAAAAAATCAATGCAAGAAAATACATAAATGGGCTCTTTTCTTATGTGCTTTGATGGTAGTAGCAGCTATAACAAATCAGAAGTGACACACGTATGTTAATCGCATCAGGCACCACCAGGTCTGTGGCAAGAGACAACTTGACATTTCCCCCGAATCTCCAGTTCGCAAACCATGCTGCGCGTAGTCGAGGAGTATTCGAATTGAAATGCGCAGCTTTTTGTGTCGAGCCCTGCACTCATCACAGTAACTGGTCGACGGAACTAGACACTTTCAGTTCCCATATGGGAGAAAATGCAACAACCAGCCTTGGCTACAATGTTAACATTGTTAACATTGAGACATTCAGACTGACGGTTCGCCAAACTGGACCGAAAATCCCGTAGCTCATCAATGCAAATGCTTACTGGCAAGAACTGTCAAGATGCATAATGATGAAAAAATCAAACTGACCCAAACCCAAAATGCCTGTCAAATTGAACGATCCTAAGTAGCTGACATGAATTAAAAAATTAAAAAAGACATAAATACTGACAACCATAACACTAATGACAAGTTTGGTGCCATTCAAGATGTTGTCACTACAATTTCGATTTCTTATTTTTTTCATTAATTTAGTAATTCAACATTGATTAAATAAATTGTCAACCTTATTATTAGCTTCCTGACTGTCAAATTTCCCAACTTAACGGACGAAAAACAAGGTACTTATACAATTAAAGCATTTAACTAAAGTTTTAAAGACAAGATTTTTTCACGTAAAAAAATAATCGTGATAATTTTTTTTGGCAGACTGCAGTCAAAAAAAAAAAAAAAAATGAAAATGTATCTACAGTTCACTTTATTGTCAGATTGTAAAATATTTATGGTTCTAAGATGATTTATTTTAGAAAGTGCACTCTCATATACGTTAGTATTTTAGGTATTATAAAAATGATGCATGTCCGTGCTGTCGCCACCATAAAGGCAGGTTACAGTATACCTATACTGTATTTTGGAATTATAATTCTCTTTCTCGTCTCAGATGACAAAGAACAATTGTATAGACCCTTCATCAGTTGGTAAAATACAGCCTCTGCTTGAGCTATTTCTACATTTAAGTTCGTTAATACATCTTCTATAAGCTGTTATCGGAGTCACCAGATTCTTAAACGCATCAGCTTGCTTGAGAATTGTCCCATTACCTTTGATGTTGCATTTTGGGCGTTCATTTGAACCTATACTAAACGTAAACAAAAATAATTGGGGACAATACAATTTCTAGGAATTATCTCCAAAAGAATGCATTGGAAAAAAAAGTGATAGGCCACCCTATTTTGTATTATATTGCCTTTACTCTGTCAGTAATTGCGATGGTACATCTTCAGCATTCCGAATCCTTGAGGTTCATTGTTGCAGATATCACCCGCCTCCGTTCATCTCTATGCTTGCCCTTCTCTATCCAGCTAATGCCACCAAGTGTTTCTAGGTCTCCTTGGATGTTATATCCCCATTGTATTCTTGGTCCGCCTTGTGGTCTACGACTGTTCAGTTCCCTCGTGTAAACAGTTTATTTAACTATCACAGTTTAATATCGGAATTTGTTTTTTTTTTCCTTCCACGTTTGCCCTTTAAAGGGCAGCTGGCGCGTTGTGCTGTTTGCGGCATTTCAACTATGTTGCAATATTTGCACTTTTCAGCCCAACACATCTGATTGAATCAAAACGCTAATTAGTAGTCTTTTACCACATCATTCTGACAGAGCAGCGCGTTATCCCTTCGCTCACAGGAAAGAGGCTGAACCCACACGGAAAAAATGAAAACAATTCTTTACAACGCAACCACTAGCCTTATTATTTTTACAGAGCTCATTTCTTTAATCCAAACCCCAGTTTTACATTACAACATAACGTTCGTATTGTACACTTAGTAAAGAAATACACGGTTTCTAATGACTAAATGCGTTCCCATGTTGACATTTCAATGCTACAACGCCCAGCCTCTGCCGGTGGCTTGAGTACACTGAGAAAGACACCCAAGCCCAGTCAGATATTTACCATCACTCAGTTCTGTTTGCCGTTATCATATTACTAATGGGGCCAATTTCCTTCCTGGTCGGGATATTCTCGTTGGGCCTACTAGACTTGAACATAAACAGTAACTTAATGGTACTAGTTATTTCAGGTGTACTAAATTACCCTTAAAGTCTGTTTGGCTTCTGTGTTGTTTTGTGCACGTTTTTGTGCTTTCTGATTTCGTTAAGCTTTTCAGTCATTGTTAATTGGATTAATTCCTTTGTAATCATGAAAGCATCTGCGACACATCCTCGCATTTCAATAGATTGGTTTACATGTTTCTTCATATTATTGGTATGCGACTTTCTATATTGTTATAAACAACATATCCTTGGCCTAATTCTGTAGCACATATACTTGGGCATGTGTGCTAGAGCATTTATTAAATGGTTATTGCGAAGAATAGAGGGAATTAAATGGTTTGATTAAATCCCCAATGTAGAGCTTTATGAGAGAAATAAATAAATTTCAGGAGAACCAAGTGCTGAGAAAACTACGGTGGCGGTTGATATGGAACACGCTAAGAGAACCTGATAAAAATACAACATGGGCTGTCTTTGCACTGGAACCCACATGGTCAACGGAATAAAAGTAGACCAAAAAAAAAAAAAAAAAAATAGACGAAGAAAGCAGCTACAGAGTAAATTTGAAAACAAGTGATAGACATTTTGAGCAATCGAGAGGTTGTGGCTGGGCACAGAAGTCCTTTGTTACTGTTTGTACTGAAGTTCTTCTCCTTCTTCTCTCCGCCCAGTTATTGCAACGAATTATTAAGGGAAGCTGTAAGAATCTTACGTGTGCTTCTTTCATTGGGCTTTTTCAAGAAACAATGGAAAGAAGAGACAGAGAAAGACAATACGAGAGGATTCTTGACAGACTTTTGTCATAGCATATAGGAGTGTAAACACAAGAATTAAAGATCGATCGCAGATTACCGAGAGGCATAATCGCCAATACCAAACGGCAAGGCATTTGACGATGATGATTTAAAAAAAAGGTAAACAATCTTTTCCCACTAGCAGCTTATCGGGCAAAACATTCTATATTATATTTTTATTATTTGGATGGTGATACGGTTAACATCAAACCGACCATCTTCACACTCCAGGACATTGCTTGGTACCGATAATAGACTCCTTCAAACTGAGAGATAAGGACAATAATTAAAAATGTCACCATGATGTAGATTTGAAACCAAGACCTTCTGAGCCGCAGACAAACGTCTAACCACTGCGTTAGCACAGTATTCAGTGTCCATCTGTCTTAATTTATCTTACCAATATTGGTTTTCACTTCTCTCAAGTGTGTCTACTGTCGTTCCGTTGTCTTCTGTGCTCTTTTCTTGTTCTTGACCCCATCCTCACAATGCTTCTTCTATATGGTTCTCTGTGGCAGTTGATACCAGGGCATTCTTGTTAGTTTCTCGGCTAGTTATAAAGATATAAGAATGCAATTTTGCACACTACCCATGCGACATGTGCCGACTGTGTGCACCAAAGTACACACATAATACGACTGCCCTAAACCGTTGAAATGGAGCATGTTGATAAGTTGCGTTATAAGCAGCCATTAGTGATAGCATTTTTCATTGCAGAGAAGGAAATTAGCAAATATTTACAAACGTCCATGTGGAAGTTTTGCAGTCAATAGGAGTAAAGTCAGTCTCTGGGTTCTGAGAATAAAAAAAATCAGGAAGTGGGAATACGAAGCTGCTTATCAGCCACAATGTGGGCGTCCTGCCACAGCCATGAATGCAAAAATATGAAAATGCGCTGATGGAATTATTCTTACTGACAGGCGAATTACTACTCAACAACTGGCCTTACAGCTGTCAGTCAGCAACGAAATGCAAACACAATTATAAAAACTCTTCGAGTTTCCAATGCTAGCGTTAGATGGGTTCCTCGAAGTCTCACCACCGACTATAAAGGAAAGTAATTTCATTTGAATTGCTGGAGCGTTTCCATGCTGACAGAGAGAACATTTTGGCTAAGATCGTGACAGCTGATGAAACCTCTTGTCATTTAATTTTACACCTGTGACAAAAAGACAGTTAACTTAGAGGCATCATCTGCAATAATCACAAAGATTGAAATGCAAGGCACTTTCTTACAACAGCATTTATGACATTATCTCCTGCAGCCCTTCTCAGACATCTCACTTCCATATTTACTAATTTATTTTTCTTACTTGTTGCGACTGACAGGGATTGGAACTGGCAGGATAGTGTGGGAATGAATATGCTTTGTATGAGATGTTTCTTTGTTCTGATCCGTATCGTCTTAAGCATTCAAAAGGTTAAAAAAAAGTCGGGAGATGTGAACCAGTGTCATTGCACACAGTTATAAACCATAAGTGCTCTGCCACCAGTACGGAGAGCTGATAAGAATTGTCTGTGTCGCCTTTCGCACGTAACTCTGTAGCTACAGTGACGTTCCTCCATTTACCTTAGAGAATCACTCTGGTACCCATTTCCTAGAGGCTGGGTGAACCTCGGGAGCCGCCCGGTTTCAAACACCGACCGTGGGCTGCAGCGAGTCGCATCTGGATTTTAAAGCGAGCTTCTTATCGACTGCGCTAACGCGACTCTCTGTAGCTGTCAAATCACCTTTAAAAAATTCAAAATAACCCGTCCTCTCTGATGATTATGTTTATGATAATAACAACACTTTAAGTCTACATTAAGTACACAGATGTTAAGGGTATGTTATGAAGTGGATTCATATTTTGACTGGTTCGGAACAACATGTCCAGATCTATATATCTTTCTACGCAATGGCTGAATGCATAAACAGCAAGAAGTCATATCAAGAGAATCATTATGTTTCGTCTTATAGAATAATAAATAATATAATAATAGCGTCAGCACATTTAACATTCTGGGTAAAACAAAGAAAACATGCAAGTAAAATACGTGCACACAGAAAGCTATATACAGTGAATAACATTAACATTCAACAGCTCGATTTCTGAATAAGGGGAAAGAACTGTTTTTAAATACGATTCTTTGTCTGGCAAATTGTTTATTAAGTTACAGCCCTTACAATGCTAGCTACAAAATAAATCTGAGGTTCAACCTCCCCAGGACCAGGCAAACGAGCTACCAACACCCGGTGACGCAAGATGCTACCACTGGATGAGAATCACCCGAGTGCAAGTGGCAAAAACATCCTTTCTATATTAAGGGCGCCCAACGACAGCCAAAGTGGGGCTTTAAATAAAAAAAAAAAAAAATTATATCCAATATTGGGACTGATATTATAAACAGTCTTTTGCCTATACTGTGCGATTTTTTTAAAGAGTACATACAATTCTATATTTAACCTCCGTAATAATAATAATAATAATAATCATGCTAAACATTTTATAAAACCAAATCTTTGTTCCGTCAAGTGTATTAACTTGAAAAAAAAAAAAAAAAACTGATTTCCGGCGTGCGAATAGAAGGGGAACAAACACGCCCTGCTTTCAAGAACGTCAACAATATTTCTTATTCTTCATCTTTCCCCAATTATGATTTTTGTTGAGGATATTTGAATTGTGCCTGTTTACAGTAGATCTGCTGTATTTGCATCTTTTAGGCGATACGTGGTTTAAAAAAAAAATCTTTACTGTCAATACGTGTTTATCAAGTTAGCCTGCCTAGTTAAAATGATTACAACAGCTTTTAACTTGTGTGAATTTGCTGAAGGAGTAGGGAGTTAAATTTTCCTTTGCCTCAAAATACCTAGGGGCTACTGGCCGAACAGTTAGAACGCTGGGCTCTCAAGCTAGATACCCAGGTTCGAATCCTCGAAATAGTTGGGAATTATTTTCTGTTAGTAAAGAAAAAGGCAATGCTTTTTTGTTTGTTTTGATTTAAAAACTACAATCGACTGACTGCGGTTCGAGCCCAAGTCCAACAGTGTGTGAAGCTGGCATTCAGACCTCGGATCAACAGTCCATCTTTTCTCAATAACAATAGTTAGTCACCTAAGACTACTTTAGAAAAGAAATCTGTCAGGACAGGAACTTTAAGTTCTGGCACCAAATTCTGCAATAGCCTCTGTCACGAAGACCACACAAGCTGGCACACAGCCAGTGAAGCAGACAGTGTGACAGAACTGGTCAAATTACCATTTGCTAAACGAAAGAATTAGTTTTCTAGCTTACAGCTTATTTTCAAGGAAAGGTTCGGTTAGGTTATCAGGTTCAAACTTCAGACGACGCAGATCCCCCTATTCCCCCCCCCCCTTCCCCCCAACTGCTCAGTTCGTGTGCCACCGAAAACTAGACAATATGCTTATTACTGTCTAATGTGACCCGTGAAGTACCGACACAACAGCAGTTCACACGGGTATTTTAATGAATAAGGCTGTCGCCGGAATATCAACACTAAGTACTCTATAAGAATTCGTCATCGAAGAAAGCAGTAGTCACTACAAAAACCAGCATTCCAAAGGTACTGATGTTTAACAATAACTCGCTCCCAATTTGCTCCATTGTTGGACAGTAGATAACTAAGAGCTCGACAGAGCCAGCCTGGCTGAAAGGGGTCCTGCCGTCTTGTGTTGTTGCCAGTGAACTAATGATCTGTCAGATGCTTGTCATAGACTGTGCCAGCATACATACATACATACATTCGTTTTATTATTTCAACAAACATAAGACAGTCCAAGAAACAAGAGTATAGCAGACAGGATACACTTTGCTAATGAAAGCGATATGTGTTGTCTGCTAACCTAAAATGAGTATTTCTTATTTGTTCACCCTTGAGAGAGCGACTGGCACCTTGTGTTGTGATTTACAGCTAGACTGCGATATTTATGCCTTTTGGTCTAACTTACTGGATTTGAGCAAATGTTTATGTCTTCGCCTTTTATGACATGCTTATTAAAGTGCAGTTGATCTATCCCAACCCCCCCCCCCCCTCCCATCATTGTTTTTTAAAAATATGTGGGTGTGTATATGTTTGTGTTTTTGCGTATATGTGTGCTCGTTTATGTGTATACATATGTTTAACACACATAAACTATACAGGAAAAAATAGAGCAAAATATACAATAACAACTAATGGTGTTATATTTAAAAATGCCCACACTCTAGATAATTTAAACACGTACACATATCTAAAGCTAATGGCGTTATATTTAGAAACGCCCACACTCTAGATAATTTGAACACGTACACATATCTACAGCTAATGGCATTATATTTAGAAACGCCCATACTCTAGATAATTTAAACACGTACACATATCTACAGCGAATACAATAGCAATATATTTATAAACGCCCACACTGTAGATAGTTTAAACACTACAAATATTTACAGCTAATCGTGATTCACCCTTTATACAGAAGCGAATAACATGCCGGTTACCTAGTGTAATCATGTGATAGTAGCACACAAAAAGGGTTGAAAAGGAGGGAGGGGTAAGGGGGGGGGGGGAGATGGTAACTGCAGTTATGTAAGCTTATTATAACCGTTGTAGTTCATGTTCTTGTCGAAAAGGCCCAGCGCCGAAACGTCCTTTCGTGTTGTTTTGTGCACGTTTATGTGCTTCACAATTTCTTTAAGCTTTTCAGTCATTGTTCATTGGATTAATTTCTTTGTAAACATGAAAGCATCTGCGACACATCCTCGCATCTCGAAAGACCGGTTTACATGTTTCTTCATGTTATGTATATGCGACTTTCTATATTGTTATATACAACATATCCTTGGCCTAATTCTGTAGCACATATACTTGGGCATGTGTGCTAGAGCATTTATTAAATGGTTATTGTGAAGAATAGAAAGAATAAAATAGTTTGATTAAATCCCCAATGTAGAGCTTTATGAGAGAAATAAACAAATTTCAGGGGGAATCAAGAGCTGAGAAAACGACGTGGTGGTGAATATGGAACACGCTTAGAGAACCTGATGAAAATATAACTTGGGCTGTCTTTGCAGTGGAACCCATATGGTCAAAGGAATAAAGGTAGACAAAAAGTAGACGAAGAAAGCAACTACAGAGTACATTTTAAAAAGATGGGGAGGACATGGGGTGAGCTGCGAATGATAGCAAAGGATGGGATGACTTAACGTGAGTTGTGTGAGAGCCCATGCTTCCTTAGAGCATGACAGTCAGACAATTGAAATGGAGGCCAGTAAATTGATCTCACCATTTAAGTATACGTCCGGTTTGATCTCTTTTTATATACATTACTTCTTATTCTTAAAGTTCATTGACCGTGACGGACTCGATCTTTCCCAGTTAAACGTGTGGCTTTTGGGTCTCCATTTTGGGAGGGGGTAAAAAAGAAAGAAAGTGAGAGTTGGAGGAAGGTTGGGTGGGAGGGTGGATACATGGCCTATAAGCATTAACAGCTCCATGCTGCTGTTTGGTGCAGAGACTTAGACAATGAACAGGCAATTTTCAAATCTATGTGATTTCTAGAAATGTGGATACACAGTAGAATATGTGGTATTTCATGGAAACGAAAACATATACTGAGGTTCTTGAGTAACTGCAAATGACAAGAAAGTTGCTGAAATTAATAAAACGAGGAGACAATGAAATTATATTGACTAAGTTAAAAGCAAAACACAGTTTAAAAATTTATACTAGAGGGAAACGTCCAGGGCAAGAGCGCAAGAGATAGACAACGATACAAGTGAGAGGACACATCAAGATTTGGACAAACATCAGTCTTAAAATAGTGTACAACCAAGAGTAGAGAGGAAGCATGTTGGAGATCAATTGCAGCCAATCTTCATTATGAAGACGCCACCTGTTTGATTGACTTATTAATTGTATACCAACTACATCTTCAGCGTGGAAGGAAGTCTCACCCAGCACTGACTTGACAACTTCAGGTTTTTTAGGAGAAACCGGACACCAGTGACTGCTTACACATTCACTGACACCAAGACCGGATTTAGGCTTCATGAAGCCTTATGCTTAATAATACACTGAGACAAATATCATTTTAAATTATAGCAAAACAAAATTTAAAATACATGTGCCTTTTAATACATGAAAGTAAAGTCAAAGATCCTTTTTAAACACCTTTAGGCGTACTGGGAATATCTAAACCTATCCCATTGTTATAGAACAATCTGCATGTGGTGGGTGATATGGTCAGCATCAAGCCAGCCACCTTTACTTCCCAGGAATGCACCTGGCACCCACCCAAGGCTTAGTCGATCTGGAAGTCAAGGGCAATTTAAAAAAAATGTTCGGCTCCGTCAAGACTCTCTCTTTTAATACATGGATCAATAGAATGTACTATATTTGATCTGTATGAAATGCAGTAATAAAGAATGTGCTTGAAAAGCACATAAATTATGTAATACTCTAAAAGACTCTAAATTACAACTGAATACAATTTTTTGTCTTAATTTCCCATTTCCAAAATCCCAGATTATGACGTACATAAAGTGGATTAAACACATCAACAAGGCAGCAACCAAAGCCAGAAGGAGGGTAGCCATTCTGAGAAAACTAAGTGGAACCACATGGGGTGCTAGCGAGAAAATACTTAGAAAAGTTTACCAACAAAGTGTTCGACCACATCTTGAATACGGATCAACAGCATGGAGTTCGGCATCAAAAACCACATTGCAATAATTAGACAAAGTGCAAAATCAGGCACTCAGAGTTACCACAGGCAGTATGAAATCAACACCTATAGCTGTGATGGAGAAAATGGGGATGACCCAAGCACTGAGTGAACGCAGAGACACCAAGATGCTTTTACAAGCAGAAAAGTTTCTTAGTATGCCCAGTCATCCTATGAATGAAAGATTCCAAAATTTAGCTTTGGGACGACTAAAGAGAAGTAGTTTTATCCACCAGGCCAAACGGCTCGGCAGACAAACCACTGAACTACCTGCAACTGATAGATCCTTAAATGCTGTCCCAGAACGGACCCCCTGGAGAGAGGAGTATAAGTTTCCAATACACATCAAGACTGAAGTGAAAGGGGTATTTGACAAGGAAGAACAAAACAGTGTGCAGCGCAAAACAGCCACCCTCAGTCTACTTGATGATGAATACCCGCAGAACCTTTGGGTCCGTGTTTACACAGATGGGTCAGCAGAAAGCGCAGTCAGAAACGGAGGTGCGGGAGTGTACATTGAGTATCCTAATAATACCAGGGATACAGCCAAATTACCAACGGGAAAGCACTGTCACAACTATGATGCAGAAGTTCAAGCCATCAAGATAGCGGCAGAGAAACTACTAAATACAGGGTATTTTTCACAACCAGTGATATTCCTGACAGATGCAAAAGCAGTACTTCAGTCACTCCAGTCTGGAAAATTACCAAGCATACGGACACTATTATCCGAACTAGGCAACCGCTGTAAATTAGTAATGCAGTGGATACCTTCCCACTGTGGAGTTCCCGGAAACGAAAAAGCTGATAAACTTGCTAAGGAAGGTGCAACTGAAGAACAACCTAACATACCAGTCTCTTATCAACAGAAGAAGAGAATGATCAAATCAATCAGAATGCCACCGAAACTGGCACAAGATGATTACCATATTATGGACAGACCAGAGCAAGTCATTATCCTTCGCCTTAGAAGAGGGCACAATCGACTTCGCTCCCACATGTAAGATTGACCAATCAGCCATGTGTACTTGTGGACTGGCACCTGAAACAACAGATCACATCCTTCAAGACTGTCCCAGATTCAACGCTTTCAGGCAAAACCTTTGGCCAAAAGAGACACTTGTGGAAGTCAAACTTTACGGGCCGCTTAGTGAATTACAAAAGACAGTGAAATTCATACTAGAGACAGCTTTGCAGATATAGACAATTTATTTCATGCGAACGAAAGAAGAAGAAGAAGAAGATAAAGCGGATTAAAAAAAAAAAAAAAAAAAACGAAAAAAAAAAAAAAGGCTAACATAAAGCTAGAATGGTTAGTTTCACTTTAATCTTCCTAAATAAAGTGGGTCCCTTTTCATTCACAAGTTTGTTTGACTGGTCGACTTTTCTGAAATTTTCTTGGCGTGTCCCACTCTGTTGTTTGCTTTATGTGATGTCTTGCATTTACGTTTTAATTCCGAGAAAGATAATGCCAGTGACATAGATTGCAGCACTCTCTAGGGCGGTGTGTTAGGGCCAGTTTCTCCAAGTTTTTAGAGTGTTAAAAGCGCTGGCGTGCTGAAATATACAGCACCAATTTCAACGGCATTGCGGAACACCTTGTGTAAAACTGTCAGTCAGAAGTGAGCTAGTGTGTATATGGTCGGGGCGTGGGGGGATCAACATTACGTTTACCAGCTAGAATAAATAAAATACTGATATCCCCCCTCCCGCCACCCCAGCCCGTCCCTCAAATATTAAAATTCTAATACAATTATAACATTTCTGAAAAAAAAACAACAAAAAAAACACACACACAATAAATCATATAATAAAAGAAAACTGCATTTACAATTTGTTAAAATAATATTGTATATGTAAGATCCTTTAGCTTATTTAGCGAACAACTAAATCTGGTCCTGACTGACAAAATTAAAAATTGTCTGTTGGTCTGTAAACAGATTAGCATGTGGTCATTGTGTTGGTCAGACGCTCAGGAAGACAATCACAGTCAGCCGAAAGAAACATTTACAACAACAGAAAACAATATTTTAAATCATAACCGATGCTACCGGTGCCAGACGTGTTCAAAAAAAAAAAAAAATAAAAACCCTTAGGAAACTGTCCATTCCTTCAGACAGCACTAGGATCATTGTAAATTTAAAAGTATATATGATTTCCTAACCATATTTGTCTTTTCAATCTCGTTTGGGTTCTGTTGCCTGAAACTGGGGTATCTTCTTCTTCTTGTTTGTCTTCTTCCACGTTTCTCCAAAGATGTTAATTGCGTTTTGTCCGTTTACAGCATGACTGCAATATTTGCGCCTTTAGACCAACATATCCGACTTTCGCAGCTATGATTTGACTGTGGGGCATTACTGTGACTATATCATTATTGTAGAATGTCAACCCGACCAGAACAGATTGTTACAAAATAATTAACACTTACGGATAATAGATTGAAACATTCTTTGCTGCTAGCTTAACACACAGTATGTAAGTAAATTTTACCTCACCAGGACAGCACACAGAGCGATAAACACCCGCTGACACAAAGTGCCACCATGCAGATGAGGATCACCCGTGGAGAGGTCCTGAAAACCGCGTTCACCCGTTAGGTTATTTTGAGGCCCCTGGTAAAAAGCCAGGGTGGCGCTTCAAAATTACGAAAATTTGTCTCCAACAGTGTTGTTGACAGAGGATAGCATTATCTCTCCCTCTCTTCGTGTACCCCACTAGGACATCCCACAAGCGATAAACACCCGGTGCCACCGTGCGGGTGAGGATCACCCGTTGAGTGGTCCCAAAGTCACTTTCAGCCGTTATGGCCACATTTGTGACCCAGTTATATTCAGGGCCCCCTGCTAAAGCCAGGGTGGGGTTTCAGAAATCGATAAATTGCATCCCACAAGGGGACGACTCAAAATAAGCCAGTATAATCACACACAGTTTTAAAACCACACATAATGCATCGTATAATTTTCTGCTTGGGTAATAAATTTGTAATTATGAAAGATAATATAATAATTATATGAACTATATTTGCAATCAAATATATGGTATACGTTCGTCATACACAAATAATTACAGTCAAAATAATATGATCAAAACAACATTTTTCTATCATCTATAAATTAGGAATCTTCCTAACAAATTGAAAAAAAAAAAAAAAAACTCCCTTAACATCTTTCTTGTCTGCTTTATTTCACTATAAACTCTATAACAGTATTTCCAAACCCTTTTCGCGCCTTTCGAAAACTCTTATGCCCCCTTTTGTAACACATACATAACTTTTAACATTCGAAAACTGAATTGTTCACTGAAGAAACTTAAATAATAGGGTTTAGTAAGAAATCCCATGGAAATCCTTGAGAAAACACAGTAAGGATTTTCAAAACATATAATTAACTGACATTTAAGCACAAAATAATTTTTAAGACATTTCGTTTAATATTATCGTAATTATTAGTAATTATTTATTACTCTTTGTGCTTGACACTTGCTTCAAAGAGATTTTATTTTAGGTTTCAATTTATTTAGATCCAGTCCTAAGTCTCCTGTGACACTAAATCCACATTCGGATAAATATGAATATGGAAACGGTAACAACAGTTTGTTGTTGTTGCAAATATGGTTGAATTTGTATATTTAATTTCTGTTGCCTCACACAGCCAAGCCATCACTCGTATAGTGTGACGTAAACCCAGCCCGAGTGGCGGCTGAGAGTCGCCGTAAGGTTAATTTAAATTTAAACTCTGGGCGAGCCGATTATTGAATTGCCCCCCACTCCCATTTTAAGAATAAATTGCCCCCACCCTCGGATCTATAACGTAGTAATTTTCAACACGGAAAGCGTGACCCCTAAGGAAGGTTGGTTGGAATGACCCGGGGGGGGGGGGGGGGGCGCAAACAAATTTCATTGGGGTAGGGGACATCAAGTAATTTTTAAATGGAGGGCATTTGTGCTTGTAAATAGAACAGTGCTGCCAACTTCACGTGGAGAGTGATCTCCGTTGTCGCTTGTCCAACATGAGACACATCCAAAAAGTAGATATACTCCAGACAAAAAAGTGTCAGTTACCACATTCATATTTGACACTAAGTTACCAGTTGCTGTTGATTGTTACTTTTATGCTATTGAGCTTTTGATTTTGTAGAAGTTTTTCTTCAAGTTCTTGTTAACAGTGGTTGCAATCTTTCTTTGTGTCCTCTTCTTTGTAATCATATTTTTCGTTTGCTTTAAGTTCGTATGGGTTGGGTGTCAGGGGTATTTCATATATTCACGGGGTGCCACTTGAAAAATGTTGAAAACCACTGTTATAAAAGAAACCGCACTGCACGTCTACAATGTGCTGGTTGCGCAAAATAAAATAACTGATTCTGCAGTTGATTGAAGATAAAAGCAACAATTCTCTTTTACAACACATTACAAACGTAAAAGATGTAACTCTGAAAGCCCAGAAACCAAAACGGAGGATATTTGGACATGTCCTCAGAATTATGAAACAGAGAAGGCCTAGACAGACAATGCAATGGACACCACATGGACAGCGAGGAAGAAGCAGGCACAGAGGTACTCCTTGGCGACCCAAACTCAGGCAACGCGAAGATAGAGCGGATGGCTCAGAATCGAATTGAGTGGCGACAGTTTGTCTCTGCCCTATGTGCCTCTGGGCGCGATGAAGATTGATTGAATAAATAATTGCACTTGAATTTAGAAAATTAGATAAAGGTAAAGATCCCTTTAATCGCATCGGGCATATTGGAAAAGCACCCATATTTTTCAGACCAATCGGTACTAAGTGGGGTAATGTGGTCAGCATTACGCCGGCCGTCTTTACTTCCCCATGACATATATCCTGGTACCTATTTGAGGCTGGGTCGACCTGCGACGCCCCATACCATGATAAAAATCCACGCAGCAAGCAGTGTGTTTTGATCGCGGTACGTTGGAATTACGAGTCTGTCTCGCAACGCCTAAGCCACATACGCGGCTAGAAAATTAGATACTTTACGCTAATTGTTAAGCCATGCATATTATATTATTCATCAGTTGTTGCTTGCGAATGTCCGCATGTGTGATTAGCTGACAAGTTCTTTCCACGAAAAAAATCAAATCACATCCCATCCCCACACTGGACTGCGGGCTTCTATATAACAGTAGGTATAGTCTTTATCATAGCTTTAGTGGCGTGCATGGTTAAGCCATTTTATATGGCGTACATAACGAAGTCATAGTTATAACCAAAAGCTCCCCTTCGGGGATGCTAGTTGAAGGTGACAATATACAAATATTTGTTTCGTTACTCAAAAACTTTGACTTTCCCCCGTAGGATGCTGGTAACATAAGAGCTAACCTCAGAGATAAGTCCTAGTCAAGATAATGCACCAGACAAACGGATGTGTCACTCGTCCTTTGCAACACATGACGCGCGTACTGAAGTATCAAGTAATAAAAGCATACGTGAATATAGCTACAATAATTACAATAACTACTATAATTTTATTGACATTAATTATTTAAATACATTATAACGTATACTGAAATAAAATAGATCTAAAATAAAAACATATATAACATTTAAGAAAAAAAAAAAAAAAAAAAAAAAAAAAGGCATACCCTCAAAATGAGCCCCAAGCCATCTAGATCAGGGGTGGCCAAACTATGAACAGCGGGCCAAAACTAGCCTGCGAGCAATTTATACTGACCCGCATGGTTGGTGTAAACTTACTATATAATATGGGCAGTATGCTCACAAAATAGAAAAAAAAAAAAAAAAAAAAAAACAACTTTAACAGAAGTTTTTAGGAATATACAGAAGGGCTTCAGTGGGTAAATGTGTACGGCTAAAGAAATAGTGAAGGATTATAATCTGAGATCACCGCATACAAATATTAGGGGGAAATCTGGCTGGTATGTTTATAATGGATTGTGTCTTCTATATGACCGGGAACCAGGTTGATATTTCTAAACTTGGCTCGCGGACAAAAAGGTTGACCGCCCCTGATCTAGATGCATGTAGATGTTTACACACATCCTAATAAAAGGGGGAAATATAAAGCTATAGCCAGCTATTATAGATCTATGTACACACTACCTAGCACATATAGCTATTATACAATCTAGCTAGCACATATAGCTCAAACATTGCATATATCAGTAACCAAACAGCAATATAGCAATGTAATGAAGCAATACCTTTTCCACAAACCATTGAAAAATCCTGCCTTTTCTCTGATGAATGAAAATATACAAAAAAGATAGATATAAATATTTGAAAAATGATGAATCTATAAAGATAAGTATTAAAACGAATCAATGATTGCCAAAGAACCAAACTAACTTCACGAAGTATTCTCCTAAAGTTATGTATGGGGTAATACGTACATTTATGTAAAATGGCATGTGCATGATTTGTAGACTTGCAATCACAATTTATTTAGTGTGCAACATTTGTCTGAATAATAATTATTTTTTAACATGCGAAATGAAAAAAAAAAAAAAAAAAATTAAACAAAAAATCTCGAAAAGTACAGAAGTTAGCAAAGGATCCTTTTTACGCCCCCAGGAGTGTTAGGCATATAGGGTTAGAACACAGTTTCCTAACGTTCAACACACCACGCCCAACCGAAGGGGTGGGGGCAACTTGGTTGTTAGGAGGACAGTTTGATTGCAGAAAGGAAAGGAGGAAAAAAAGAAATATTTAGAAACAGCTTAGGTGGGGCATGGCACAGGCTTAGTAATATTTAGAAACAGCTTAGGTGGGGCATGGCACAGGCTTAGATATATTTAGAAACAGCTTAGGTGGGGCATGGCACAGGCTTAGAAATATTTAGAAACAGCTTAGGTGGGGCATAGCACAGGCTTAGAAATATTTAGAAACAACTTAGGTGGGGCATGGCACACACACACACACAACAGTTGGAAACACTGGTCTAGACCTATATTTTATAGACCAATCAGCACTTGGTGGGTGATGTGGTCAGCACCAAGCAGGTCGCTTTTACTTCCCAGCACTCCTCTTGGTAAACTTTCAAGGCTGAGTTGAACTGGAAGCCTATGTCATTTTTGAGAAAAGTCTGGCACCGTCAGACTTGAACTCACGATCTTCCGATTAGCAGGCGGCTCCCAGACTGTTGGTATAGACATGGAGGTTTACATCTTGTTCTTCCTGTTTTATTCTGAGTTAACTAATTTATCGAGGACTCGGCTGCCATTTAGTAGCGTTGTGCTTAAGTAATGTTGCAGAAGCAACCACCAAATTCCCTTCGTCCACCCTGTGCACCAATGTAAACTACTCTGGAGGTTGAACCGGATATGTAAGATCAACGTGGTTGGTCTGCCGTTTAGATTGAGATTTTGAAATCTATGGATGGTATGGTACACTTTTAGGTAGAAGGCCGGAGAGGACAAACGGATTTATTGAGCAATAAAATGGTTAGTTATATTGCGTTACATAGAAAGACAATTGTTTTTAAGGAAGGACACGAATATACATTTGGTATGGTTTTCTTTGGCAACAGACATCGAACAATTATTGGGTGACCTGTTTGCTGTGCATCTATAACTGCAGTCAAATGATTATAGGATTACAAGACAGATAGAAATGTACACTGTTGTGATGACTGGTGAAAAAAAGGGAGGGGGAAAGGGGGGGGGAGGGGTGTCGACAATCAAATTAGCATTGAGTGTTGAAAAGAATCGACATCACAGCACTTGGGTCACTCCTATGAGAGTTCCGTCCCCACCTTCAAGCGAAGAATTCCAATTCCGATGGCACCAGTACCTGTCTGATTGTATTTCCGTCTCGCCCCTCCCGTGAATGTTGAGCGTCTGTCAGATCCCATGGTAACATTTCACAGTACCAATCACCTCAGACCGTAATGATCTATCGATGCCTTCTCACTGTTCCCTCGCTCCAAAAGGGCCCTAACAAAACTTAGCTTGTCATACATCGATTCAACACAAACTGGCACAGAGCCGGCAAGTCTAAATGCCTGTTCATTTCCCAACACACCAGCATGACCTGGAGAAAATATCCAAAGGACGCTTACTACCCGGGACCTCTGAATTCAAATAGCATTAGAAATATAATCACATGTACTGTTTGTTTGGCACTCACAGAAGAATAGAACAGAAGCAGAAATGAATGGACAAGCTTACACAGCATAAATATATACAAATGTATCTATACATTTCACATTGTCACACACACACACACACACACACACACACACACACACACACACACACACACATATATATATATATATATATATATATATATATATATATATATATATATATAGATATATATATATATATATATAATTACTGGGCACTTATACAAAGCGTAGGCTTCATCAGCTCCCAGCCCACACACTAGAAAATTGTAAGGGGATAAGTACCTAATGTTTTCTTTGTGTCGGCCACCTACAGATAACTTATGTTATTTGGATCTTTCCATAAACGTGAAACTTTCCTGTTCACATTGCAAAACAAAACTATTTTCTCCATCTTCCATCATCCTGCCCTTGCGAACCATAAACTTTCGTGCACATTGTAAAAAGGTAGGGAAAAAACACCGCTACAGACGCCTGAAGTTCTTGAATGCTGGTGCCCATTTTCTAACTACGACCAGGGCTGTCGAAATTGGCAGTGTCGCACAAATTTAGCACTATTTGACTATTGCACAGTACAAAGGTTTTTTTGATACCACGCTCGATGTTTAGGCATGTTTTACAAATTTCGAATCCATTTTTAAAAAAATAAACTTTACGTACATGTCTTAAAAAATCATAAACATGCAATGGGTTAAATTGAAAAACATATATTTTAAAATGTGGTGAGATCGGAGAAATATCTGGACAAATACCAGTTTCGACTGGATTAAAAGAAAGAGATAAAAACACTTGTTGAACTCCATGTCAGAAATAGAGAGAGAGAGTTGCATGCAATAGAGCGGGGTGGAGGAATCGAATACGACGCCTATGTGTCGTCTAATGGAACACGAAGGATGATGATCATGATGCTGATTTGCAAAAATATTTCGGCCGCCCTGACCACGACACTTTTTACATTTCCCTGGAGAGTCAGCAAAACACAGAGAAGTGATAAATAACCAGACATTGCGTGAATTCGGCGGTTAGTTATCGCGGGAAATGGGAAAGTTCCTGCACGCAGGAGCTGAAATTTGAGTCGTGGCTTGCTTTGCAAATAGAGGGAAAGTAAAAATGAGAAGCGGCTGGTTGAGGAATTACGGTGACAGTATTATACTTTACGGCGTCTAGGTGAACCAAGGGACCTTTAACCCACTGTTGTAGGGGAAATGGAAGTCCTGTCCTTTACATCGGTCGTTATGGCAAGTGGTCTTAAATCCTCAGCTGAAACATTTTATACCGGCAGACATCTTTAAGGATTCTTTTCTACTTCTATGCTTCGTTCTCTTCTTCTGCTGTTGCTATTTTCCCTAATTTTTTCCTTCATCATTATCAACATCACCTATATTATCTTTATCATTTATAACAGCATTTTCTTACCTAGATGAATACTGGATAAAAACATTGGGTGAACAGTTACCTAATTCAAATCGCAACGCAATTACAGTGCGTAAACTACTCGTATTTGTCCAACTAAAATTTCAAGGAGACGCCGTTATGCAACGTTGCCAGAACCGACTAAAACAGTGGATCTCAACCTTACTAATGCGGCGAGCCTTTCATAAAGTACATCATCTTGTGCCGACCCCCAACGATACAATTATTTGTCTTGCTACTTCATAACTTCAGTGAATATGAGCTTACCGATGGTCTTTGTGGACCCCTGTGAAAGGGTCGTTCGACCCACAAAAGGATAGCGAACCATAGGTTGAGAACCACCGGACTAAAACAACTATTGACCAAACGTTCTTTGAGTTTCAGAGTAAGGACTATCTAGCTGGGCTGAAATCATAGTTATTCATTGTTTAATTTCTTGGTAGCTGGTACTATATACAGACGATAGCATGATGTGGATACTACTATTCAAAATTGGTTCTTTATGTGCCTCTTGTAAAAGTCATTGGCTTTTAATTATCCGTAGTATCTAGATTCGAATGGTAATCACTCCACTCTTTAATTTCCCGTTCAGTGATTTTTTTTTCTCCAAAAGTCTGCCTTTATCACTTTGACCATGTGAGTTCCAGTGTGAAGACATTCTAGTTATTTTGCAAACATAGTTTTGCTTGTCTAATTGTTTGCTATCCAAAAATATACATGGGTTTTTTTTTCATGACATGGATGCTATCAATCGATTTGATTATAAATGTTTCTTCTGCCTCCTAACTCCCAGTGAAGCATAGGCTCTCTGTCAAATCACGTCAAGTCATTTTATCGTTGGCTATCGCATGCAGCTCAACTCATGTTTTTCCCTTCTTTTGAACGTCACAATCTTGTTACCTTCTCCGTATAATTTTGGTCTGCCTTTATTTCTAAATTCCTGTGGGTTACAGTACAAAGCCATTCTAGTTATATGATTTGGTTATGTACGTGCATCTTAACAACATTTTGGTTTCGCTATCAGTGATATATGTATCAGTGTGCAGTGGCCTATACAACGTTCATTTCTCATCGCTTTACGTATGTGATTAACTCTTTGGGTACCAAGCAACTCACCTTGCGTTTCTTGATCAGTCCAATGATAACATGCGTATCTTACATTTCTCTATAACGGAAACAACGCTACACTAACTCACTGTATCCAAATTTTTGGTAAATTGATACATGAGAAGGTAGATGTAATCAGGGTCCTTCTTGGAACAAGCAACGAAATCAGAAGAGAAACTAGATTATTATAGCCAGGAGAGAATGATGCACCTGTGTGTGACCAGAGTGTCTTGCAGGCTCACTGCACTCAGAGGAAAGGCAAGACGGACATAAAACTAGACTACGACCGCGACCATTAGTATGGGTACTAAGCGCTGGCTGCTGAAGATCGGGGCGAAACGCATATGGGAATGCCCTGATTGCTGTGATGTCAATTCGTGACTCAACTCAGCTCAACTGTATCCGAATAGCTAAACTTCTTTTTATGTCTCTTTTGTAACTCCTTCAGATTTAATTAAACATTTAATATTTCCAAGCTCACATTCCCAGCACAGAAACAGGTTCCAGTAAGAACAGTCCCGAACTGAAAGAGTTAAGGATTAGACGAACTGGTGTGGGTTAAGACCCTTTGCTCCACTAAAGGCTAAAGGACGGAAAAATATGTGATTACTATCTGCACTTAATCCTCTAGGGTTACGAACTAATATTTACAAATGGCGGCCAAAAGTGTCATTGAGATAATGTACGTCTTGTGTCTGGACCTACGGACCACTCTCTCACACGTTAAATATACATGTGATTTACATGAATATACTGTCCGTCTGTGGGGAATGCTGGGGGTAGAAGATATGCAGGCGTATATTCCACACAGAGTATCGTATTACCATACCCAGGGGTGTGTATGCATAAACTTGGCACTCCGATAATGACATGCAAATAAGAGCTGCTGAGAAGTATAATTCCTTCAGCCGACGAGAGAACATTCTCGTGGATAGATTTATCTGGCGATGTAGACGCTTGTATACGAGCTGGTAAACATTTTGTCGACGCTTGTATACGAGCAGGTAAAAAAAAAAAAAAAATCAAGCAAGAGGCCAGTTTCTGTATCTTTGTAGACGCTTATATACGAACAGGAAAAACAAAACAAAAACAACAAGCAAGGTTCCAGTTTCTATATCTTTGTAGACGCTTGTATACGAGCAGGTTAAAAACAAAAACAAGCAAGGTTCCAGTTTCCATATCTTTGTAGACGCTTGTATACGAAGAGGTAAAAAAAAATCAAAATCAAGCAAGGGCCCAGTTTCTGTATCTTTGTAGACGCTTGTATACGAACAGGTTAATAAAAAAAAAAAAAAAATCAAGCAAAAGCCCAGTTTCTGTATCTTTGTAGACGCTTGTATACGAACAGGTAAAAAAAAATCAAAATCAAGCAAGAGGCCCAGTTTCTGTATCTTTGTAGACGCTTGTATACGAACAGGTTAATTAAAAAAAATCAAGCAAAGGCCCAGTTTCTGTATCTTTGTAGACGCTTGTATACGAACAGATTAATAAAAAAAAAAAAAAAATCAAACAAGAGTCCAATTTCTGTATCTTTGTAGACAAGACGGTAAAAAAAAATAATCAAACGAGGGTCCAGTTTCCGTATCTTCAGATGCTGAGGCACATAATGCTAGATTCATATACCTTTGAATATAAATCGGATCATCATCATCATCATCATCATCATTATCACCACCACCATCATCATCATCTTTCTTTTGCAATCCTTTGCATATCATAGCCCCTCTAAAGACCCTTCGTCTTAGGGTTTCTGTACGCCACCCTCGTTTTCCATTATCTATTTGTTCACCAATTTCAGCATCTGTTTGATAATATCACGTATTCTTTATCTTATTATAGGTGATGTTTGTGACGAAGTTTTCAAGTCGTTCGCCTTGTGCTCTAATAGTCGTGGGCACATTTGACGGCTGCTTTGTTCAGTTGATAAGTGACATTTTTATGGAGATACCTCAGGATCCTCGCCTGAGCTACAGAGTTGGGCTTTGTGCGACACTCTCGGCTAGCCCTTGTGCGTAGAGAGAGAGAGACGGGGTACTATGAAATAAACGCCACTGCAATAAAGTCGATCTTCTCGACTTGAACATTAACGTTTAACCTTTTTCTAATAACTGTTGATGCAAGCTTGTACATATTTTAGACGCGGACAATCTAAAAACACAGGCCAAATAAACCACACAACTCCCCCAAGACCAAATAAATCTAAAGCCCTACTAGCAACATGTGAGTTCTTACAGATGGCTACATCCAGGTTTCTTCAAGACGGATTCAACAGAAATAAAGAATACATACGATAGATCACAATCCATTGAGTCTTCTTCCTAGCGTTCACGGCTGTTAAATGATGCTGAAATTTATGGTTGTTCGTCCAATTCTGGACGTTGATCTCTTTCTATAACTTTTTGTGTATGTGTGCATGAATGTCCATTTAAAAAAAAAAATATTTGGCTTATTTATATTTAAACAGTAGTCCCTTGCCTCTCAGGCAGATGCACTCCGATTTCGAAAAAAACACACAAAAGTCACCTTACACAAGCACACTGGATGGCACACTGATTTATACAAATAACGGTTACAAGTGTTATAGTTGACTAGTACGTCTTGTCTGGATCCACGCTGGCTTCTCGAAACGTTTAGTATGCATACGATTTAGAAAAGTAGATTGCAACTCTATGGGAATTGTCGGCGTTGGAAATTGCCACTTAATGGGAAATGTAGGGGTTGGAAATTGCCACTTAATGGGAAATGTCGGGGTTGGAAATTGCCACTTAATGGGAAATGTCGGGGTTGGAAATTGCCACTTAATGGGAAATGTCGGGGTTGGAGATTGCCACTTAATGGAAAATGTCGGGGTTGAAAAATTGCCACTCTATGGAAAATGTCGGGGTTGAAAAATTGCCACTCTATGGAAAATGTCGGGGTTGGAAATTGCCACTCTATGGAAAATGTCGGGGTTGGAGATCTGCAAGTGGAGACTCTTAAAAGAGTATATCTTATTATCATACCCAGTGGTGAGTATGCAAAAACTTGGCAATCCGATAATGACATGCAAATAAGAGAAACTAAGAAGTATAACCCCTTCAGGAGACAAAAGACAACCTTGTGAATGGATTTAACAGAGGCTTTAGTAGAATGTATAACAAACATTAAAAAAAAATATATTTATATAGAGTTCCATTTCTACATTTTAAAATCTATTATATACATGATGTTAGGCTCCAACTTTTGTAGATAAAATGGTACGTTAGTTGCGTATCCTTTACAGTACGTTGCAGAACCAACCCCAACAGCCCCTGGCTGTTGTGTGGTTTCTCTAGGCAAATTTACGTCCAGTAGTTTGCCATTGCCTCTGGACGGTCGGCTTTCTTGATACCACTATCGAAACCAACGCAAGGCGCGTGGCCCGCAGCTGGAATCGAACCCAGCATCCCGACATTACGAAGCGTTCGCATCGACTTAGCCACAGAGCCGACAATTAAATTGGTACATGTCGATAAAGTAGTCCCGTCTATGGCCTCTACCTTTAAAAACATGCAACCGTTCCAAAGAAAAGGTCCAATTTCCAAGCCTTCACGCGTATTATGCTTACAGTGCTCGAGCCATGTTTTTATGGACTTCGTTCATTTTTCAATGCTCATTTCATGATCTTTTTCCATGCATGTCGCAATAAACGTGACATATTCTCATACCTGCACTGATCTTCTCCTGTGCCTGATTCTTGTTGTGTATGCAATGACGACAACATGTTGATGTATTGGTTGATGAGAGCTGTTAGCAGAATTGGAGGCGCGTTGCATGGTTTTAGCATCGCTTTTGCTCTCATTGGTCTACGCATCTGAATCAAAAAAGAAATCAGTATCCTCAATGTTTGAGGTCTTCAGCGCGTATTGCCTTTCGTATAGAATTAACTATGTCCATTCTGTTTATAGAATGTCCACTTCCTAAGGTGGTGTTGCCTGCAAAGGCATCTGCTACAGACAGTACTTATAGATAAATCGGTACTTGGTCAGTATTACACTGACGGCCTCTACTTTCCATATTTCCTAGTACCCTCTGTAGGCTCCAACCCCATTCTTATTATAGGTCAATTTGTTACCGATGAGTAATTTTGTCAGTATCACGCCGGTTGTCATTTTTTCCTGCAAGAATTCTAGGCTGGGCCAGCGTGGTATCAATGGAGATTGGAACCTTTGACCAGCGAACTACAAAGTAAGGGTGCTGATAACTACGGTATGCAAACGACCCATGTAAGAATAAGGTCCATCTAACCATACAGCCGCGATGGTACTAACAGTTAGTTGCGCATTCTTTACAGCAGCGCTTTTCAACTGGCAATCCGCGGGCTGAATCTGGCCCGCAGAAGTATTGCAAGTGGTCAGCGGGTCATTGCCAACTGTATTGTAGTAATGATCTTTCTATGAGCTTCTGGTCATCAACAATCTCCATTTGCAAAAGTATGGTTCCCTGAGTAAATTTTGTTGAACAGCTCAGAATATCGCAGAACTCATATGACTTTCTTGGCTGTTTATGCAGCTGGAATCGTTCTGCGTATTTTTGGAAAACGAAGCGCATGCACAACACCTAAGCAACAGACGCTGCTTTCTATGGTGGTGTAAGGTTAGAATAGTTACCTGTTACTGTTTGTGAGTTCAATACCCGGTAGTGGTTACATATATTTTTTTTTCCTGAATGGCAATAAACCGTATAAAATATTTCGTATCCTTGGTCTTTTAAAAATAGCAGCCTGATAACATATATATGAACTGTGAAGATAATCGATTAATGAATTATATCAGGACTCAGAAATTCACGGGTACACCAAATGTCACAGCAATGAAGAAGAATAGTAGATAACTTGAAGATCGACGTAGAAAATTCTACAAGTCACCATCATCACCACCACCATAATTATCATCAGCATTACCATCACCACCATCACTATTATCGCCATCACATCATCATCATTATAATCATTGTCACCACCACCACATCATCATCTTCATCAGCATCACCACCACCAGCACCACCACTTCATCATCATTATCATCATAATTACGATTACATCATCATCATCATAATCATCACCACCCCACGACCACATCATCATCATCATAACCACATGACCACATTATCATCAGTATCACTATCAGTAACACCACAACTACATCGTCACAATCATTATCATCATCACCACCACCACTATATCATCATCACCACCAGCACCACTATGAACACATCATCATCATCCTCACCAAAACCATGAAGACATTATCATTATTATTTTCACCACCACCACCACTCACAACATACATCACCACAACTCATCATCATCACCATCTGGCTGTACCTTTATGTGTCAATGAGGCACCCGGTCTAGTGCTCCATTCCGTTCTAACCTTGCCATTCTTCCAATACCACTGGCGGAATGCAGGCCAGCCTCTTTGGTCTCTCTTCACAACTTTCCCTTTAGATCTCCGCTTAGAGTTCTTGTTTCTTCAGCCCATTCCTCCCCCCCCCCCCCCAACTCCCCCATTCACTAAATGAGACGAAGATAAAGAAGAAGAAGAAGATGATGATGATGAAGAAGAAGAAGAAGAAGAAGAAGAAGAAGAAGAAG
Source organism: Candidula unifasciata (assembly GCA_905116865.2). Taxonomy (NCBI): domain Eukaryota; kingdom Metazoa; phylum Mollusca; class Gastropoda; order Stylommatophora; family Geomitridae; genus Candidula; species Candidula unifasciata. The sequence goes on along the minus strand of CAJHNH020000843.1, from coordinate 127,810 downwards.
AAGAAGAAGAAGAAGAAGAAGAAGAGAAGAAGAAGAAGAAGAAGAAGAGAAGAAGAAAGAAGAAGAAAGAAGAGAATAAGAAGAAGAAGAAGAAGAAGTAAAAGAAGAAGAAGAAGAAGAAGAAGAAGAAAAGAAGAATAATAATAATAATAAGAAGAAGAATAATAAAAGTAAAAAAGATTAATAAGAAGAAGAAGAAGAAGAAGAAGAAGTAAAAGAAGAAGAAGAAGAAGAAGTAAAAGAAGAAGAAGAGAAGAATAAAAAGAAGAAGAAGAAAAAGAAGAGTAAAAAAGTAAGAGAAGCACGAGAAGAATAAGCACTAGAATGAGGACAAGGGAAAGAAGAAGAAGAAGAAAATAACGGCACAGAAATGGTACATTATCGCTCAGCCGATATTCTGTACAGTGTCGTGTGTAGTATCATCTGTAATTCACAACGAGTAACTGCCAAAGTGGTTAGAAAGCTGAGTGGTCATTCAAGGGGTCTAGGTTAGAATCCTTGGTAAATGTTGACACTGTGTTTATGTTTAAGTTTAACACACGTCATGATCTGTACTAGTCATACTATGCTGAATCCTTGGACTCAAGATAGCCCAGCTCTTCTTCCCTTCCTTGTCTTATTTTTCTAAATATTCATTCAAAGCGTTTGACACTCAACGCTGCAGATATCGCCCGACTTCATTCATAGAAAGAATAGCCTGCCGTCTCTAGTTAATAACTCTAAGTGTTTGCATAAATGCATATAAATATGTAGTTAAGTAAAGCACCCCTACCATACCTTAATGCGTATTGAACATTTAAGGATAGATCGCTATTATGTGTGTGTGCGTATATTTATATATTTCCCCACTTACTTCTTGGTCTGCCTCCTGGACTACTCTCATGCAATTCTTTGTATGCACGTAATGTCTTTCTACCGTACACCGTTCTAAAAGAAGAGGTACATTCGTGCAGAAGTGACTCTTTTTCTAATATACGATTCGCTTGAATGTCTGTGAATTATCTCACAGGCTAGGGAACCGATCCGCTACAATTACACGACTGTTGCTCCAGATTCTCAAAATCATACGCATCCACCTTAAACGTTTCTGCTACTGTCGCTACCCTCCCAATATACCATAATTGCCAATACTACTAGTAACTACTATTAATATATTAATATTAATTTTAATAATAATAATATTAATAATAAAAATAATAATAATAATAATAACAGTAATAATAATAATAATAACAGTAATAATAATAATAAAAACCAGCTGTAGAGGAAGTGTGAAATTTTGTAACACACATATTAGGCATCTGTGACAAAATTAAGCTTAGAATATTCGCTGCTGCGTAGCTTTTTCGAGTGATAAATCTTCCAGAAATTAATAAAAATTAATCAGTATCTTTTTAACGAGACTTCGTTAGTACAAAGTAGCACTGGTTTACCCACCATCTGCCTCTTTCTCTCTCATCTCTCTCTCTCTTTTTTTTCTCTCTCATCTTTTTACTACCCATCTTTCAACACCACAAAGATCCTACCACCATTGGGGATTTATAAAGTGTGTTGTTGCGTGTCTTTCACTGGACGTTGCAGAACCAACATCTGTGTTTTTTATTTTTGTTTTTTGTTTGTTTGCTGTTGTAGTTTTTTTTTCTAGGCAAATTTACGTTCAGTAGTTTGCCATTACTTGCTAAACAGTCGTCTCTCAATACCACTGCCTAAACCAACGCAAGGCGCCTGCTACCAAATCGCCTGTAGCTGGCATTACAAAGAGCGTTAGCAACCCTAAACCACAGAGGCCGACTTCTCCAATAAATAAGTATGCAAAACACACACACACACACACACACACACACACACAAATCCCTATACGATGTCTACAGTTAATATTGATCTCCCATTTATCTGTTTCAGATTCGACAAAACCAACAATGCAAATGCAACATTCTTATTTGGGACATTACGCTGAAACCTGTGACATCAGCGGTCCAAATTATGAATGCGTTACAGAGGCCATAACTTCAGAGACAAATCCCCCACAGCGATCCATTTCTCATCGTTTCCCCCAAAGAACACCAGCTAAAATGTCGATGCTTGGTTGAAAATCGATTTTTTTTTTCTGCGCAACTTCTAGGAGTGAACACCCCACGATGAAGGCTGATTGCTAACGGGCGTTACAGAACTTCAAACAAATTCTTGCAGTGGATAAAAAAAAAATGTTGGCGGAAGAGGCTTTCGGCGAATAGCGAGCGAAACCAACAGAGAAACAAAATCTGTTGGCATAATGTGTTGAAATAAATATCGCAGGAGTTACCTTGTTGCAATAACAGGAGTTGATTTTGGACTTGTGCCAAAAAATAACACACAGGCGGCCGGAACCTCTGAACATAAGCACTTAGAAACCCCTCGGTGGCATTTTACGATGGGCGGGGTGGGGGTGGGGGTGGGGGTTTCTCAGTCTCTTTAAGTTCCGCCCCAACTGCAGCTTTCTTTCATAGGTTTTGTTTACATGTTCATAGGTACAAATTATATACAGAATCTTTTACGTTTTTCCCGATTCAGCACAGTGTTATTATCAATATTTTTACTACTACTAAAAACTTTAATTAAGGCTTAGATCCTTTCAGCCCCCCCCCCCCCCCATCCCTTAAAAAATTTATAAGCGGCCTGAGCCCCTATCCAGACACCTCCATGTTTTCTTTGTACAGCGAGCCTGCTGCCGCTCACGCACTTCAACTTTTGTTTCCTTTTCTACGGGTGTTTGATCTACGTGGAGAGAACGAGTTATGGTGATGATATCTAGTTTAATCAGCGCTAGATACAATATTTTTTATTTCGCTTCGGGTGTTGTTTACATACAATATTTTCTGATAAAATACTGAATATATCACCGTGTTTAGTAATATTTGGCAGACAGAAATAGCTGAGATTTATCTCTCTGTCACTGAGGTTTTATCACAGTTGTAAATATGAGAGTAAAAGATAACAATGAGAGCTTTGGCTAGCCAGTCTGTCTTTGTGGGTAAAAAAAAAAGACATTATATAGCAAGCCATCCCCTTGTGAGCTGCAGTTTTTCTCTTATTTTGAAGCCCCACCCTGGCTCTTGACAGGGGCCGCAATGTAGCCCGGCCATAAATTTGGTCTAATGGCTGAACGCGGTTTCCGGGACCTTCCCATGGGTGGGGGGATCTTCATCCACATGGTGGCACTTTGTGTCATCGGATGTTTATGGCTTGTGTAATGTCCTGGTGGGGTAAAATCTACTACTACTAATTTTGTGGGTAATCAATGTCCGGTCGTCTTCAATATGTGACACAATGTTTCGTTATTTTAAAGCTTTTCTCTGGCTGTTGCCAGGGGCCCTAATATAACCTAATGGTTGAGTGGGATTTCTGGCACCTCTCCCCGGGTGATCTCATAGCATGGTGGCTCTTTGTGTCACCGGGTGGGTATCGCTTGGTGGATGTTCTAATGGGGTTGAATCTTATTCATTAATTTTGTGGGTTTGAATTCATTTACCTGAATAAGACTGCAGATTACAGCAAGCTGGCTTAGCCATTTACAGTACCCTTATGATAAATTCCCTTGATATTAAACTGGATTATGAGTTGGGTTTTTTTCACAGCACTCCGGAAACATCCATAAGTGCTCAGATTTCCCCTTCAACGTGTAATATCAGCGGCCGGCGGTTAAAAGTACCATTCCTATACTGGTTAAGAAGACTTCTTGTACATCCAGTATACGTCTCATGTTTGACTGTAAAAAGTGAAGTAAAGTAAAGATCCCTTTTCACGCCTTAGACGCATCAGGCTTATGGTTTAAGAGCAACCATATTGTTTACAGACCAATCGGCACTAGGTGGGTAATGTGGTCTGCATTACACCTGTCGTCTTTACATCCCTAGGACATACATCCTGGTACCCATTTTAGGCTGGGTCGACCTGCGACGCCCAGTACCCTTCAACGTGTAAATCAGCGACCGGCGGTTAAAAGTACCATTTCTATGCTGGTTATGAAGACTTCTTGTACATCCAGCCTGCGTCTCATGTTTGACTGTAAAAAAAAAGTGAAGTAAAGTTAAGATTCCTTTTCACGCCTTAGGCGCATCAAGCATATGGGAAGAGCACCCATATTTTTACAGACCAATCAGCACTAGGTGGGTAATGTGGTCTGCATTACACCTGTCGTCTTTACATCACCAGAACATACATCCTGGTAACCATTTTAGGCTGGGTCGACCTGCAACGCCCCGTACCATGACACAAATCCACGAAGCCAGCAGTGTGTTTCAATCGCGGTACGTTGGAATTAGCAGTCAGAGTCGCATTGCCTAAGCCACAAACGCCGCATGTTTGACTGTGTCGACTTATGATTGTTCCTAACTCTGTTCCAATATGGGACGCGTTTTTTTTTTTGGGGGGTCGGGGGTAATATTTTAAAATTGAACCTTTCTGACTGTAGTCGGAGGACCTAATATAAACTAAGTTGAACGGGGTTTCTAACTAACAGTAAACATCACAAGACCCCATCAGCAGACTCCAAAGAAAGCAACATACAGACATGTTCGTCTTACAGGACACTGCAGGCTCAGCCACCACAAAACGATTGTACGGCCCCCACAGTGTGCCTGTCAAACAGGACCACAAACAACTGAGCACATTCCTCACCCTACCTACAACTTCGAAAAGACACCTGGCCTCAAAAGCAAAGTGTGCAGAACAAACTATGGAGAACCACAAGGACCTGATACTGAAATGTGAGGTCACAGAGGCAACTCACCTGATCAGAGAATACGAAACTGAACGCAAAGAAGAAAGAAGAAGAATGGGGTTTATGTGACGTGCCCGGGTGATTCTAATCCGAGTAGTGACATTTTGTGTCACCGGGTGTTCATCTCTCGTTGTGCGGTCCGATGGGGATAAACTTCACTCACTCATATAATTGACACAAAGAAACCAGACTAAAATTATAACCGATATTGATCGCAGTGGGTTGAACGTATCGATTTTTTTTTTGGGTTTAGTTTTCATAAATATACGGACGAAGGACTTTACAACCATTTCTCCTATTCTTAGCCTTAATTTAGACACGTTGCCTCCAAATTCTCGGATACTCCTTCCTCTCTAAGAGCAATAACAATGTCAACGCGATTCTTGGCTAATCATCTGCAAATAAGGAAGAGTCGACCAGTCTATCTGTCTTTTTGTTGCTAACAACACCTACATCCCTGTGACAAAGATGAAGGTAACTTACCCATTATGGAGTTTTAGTTCACTGACTCAGTTTACTGCCTGCGTACAGAACCTGCCTCGACTAGCCGGGTCATGCTCATAGAATCACTCAGCACACAGGGTATCATTGATAAGCCGACCAGTCTATCAGCCCTTCCGTTGCTAACAACACCTACATACTTGTGACAAAGATGAAGGTAACTCACACACCAGGGAGTTTCGCAATGACTCAGCTCACTGTTTGACTTTAGAACTAGCCTCGACCCGCCGGGTCATGCTCATAGAATCACTCAGCACACGGGGTATCACTGATAAGCCGACCAGTCTATCAGCCCTTTCGTTGCTAACAACACCTACATACTTGTGACAAAGATTAGGGTAACTCACACACCAGGGAGTTTCGCAATGACTCAGCTCACTGTTTGAGTTCAGAACTAGCCTCGACCCGCCGGGTCATGCTCATAGAATCACTCAGCACACGGGGTATCATGGATAAGCCCGGTGGGTCTGCTATCAAGACTAACATTATGTTAAATCTCAGGGTGGTAAACCATCGGGTCGCACCCTAGAAGGAACAAGTTGATCGAGCTGTTGTGGGCTGTGTTTCCATACTTACGTTGTAATGTTGTAACAACTCCTTACGCGCACAGCGTAGCCGTGGCTTAGAGGCTAGCGAATGTGGTTAACAATTTCATGATCTTAAGATCTCTTCAGCTCCCTCAAAATCGACATAGCGTCTTCATATGACTATATAATAAACGAACAAAAATATATTGATTGGCACTCATAGAAAGAAGTAGAAAGATAAAAGGACACACAACATACAAATCGAATCTGTCACCTCCACATGGCGTGTGCGCCTGGATATGGAAACAGTTTTACTAAGACCATGACCAGCTATGCACAACACAATACTTATATATGACTTTATGAATGACTAGAACCAAATATCGAATACGAAGACAACGGTAATTGTCTAGTTTGTGAGGTTTGCTTGTTGTTAAATACGATACTGGTGTTGTAATATGCTGTTCAACAGGTTATCTGGTATTTATCATGTTTGGATTGATACTCAAGATGTGAATCTTTGAATGATTGACACAAATATGACACAATGAGCTCCTTAATGATTGTCAATCCACATGACAAATCGCAAATACCCCGTTCAATCCCTTGTGCAATTATAATTAGGACACTTGTGTCAGCTAAAATAAGATAGCCTGTAATATCTACGTACGTATTTCACAATGCACGGCGGTGAATTATGGGGGAAGGCTGTGGGGGTGATAATTTATGTGGGTCCCTCGTGTTAATATTATTATCGGTATTATGATTAATATAATTATTATTATCTAGTATAAAAAAAAACACTGATTTGTCACACAAATAAAAGCATAAATATGCGCGCTGTCACTGGAAAGTTCGATTCTATTTAAATGCTGACATCGTTGCAAAACTAAACCTGTCAATGTGTCTGTAACAAGGCTCTAACCGTATCGATTATGATGATGATGTCTGGTCTAAAATGCTCGAGAGGGTCTTTGAGTGACAGATTGTATAACACATGTTTTCACAATCTGGACAGCACAAGACCGGAAGTACGGACTTCAGCATCTCTTGTTGCCAGGGGAACCAAGTTTGGAAATAAAAATTTCTGCCAGGGATTTTTAAAGTGGGAAATCGGGTTTTTGGGTACTTTCTTTGAGTTTTCGACGATTTTTTTTTTTGTTATTATCATTTATAATCACTAGCGAAAGTCGGTGTCTACATGATTCCAGTAGTAACTGATAGCCTTAATCTGATAGCAACTAGTTTTGTTGCGTAATATAGTCCTTAAGGCTCAGATTTTCTTCTATTACATATTCCTGCTTGTAACAACAGAGATGAGATGTCTTAGGAGAGCTGCCGGTGTGACAAGAAGAGACAGAATCAAGAAAGGCGAAATTAGAAGAAGCCAGGACTCTAAATAGTCATACAGTTCATTAAAGAACAACAAAGGAGATGGTTTGACCACCTGAGGAGAATGCCCTGGTACCAACTGCCACAGAGAGCCACGCTGAAGAAATATAATGAACTCAAAGCAAGAGGAAGACAACGCACAAACGATAATTTTATCTCCCCCCCCCCCTAATCCCCACACCGCTGAGGTAAGTTGTGGAGGAAGAAAAAAAAAAAGAAGACATATTCCTGGTTTCAGTTTGAACTTAGTTGTATACAGGCTCTGTATCTTGTCTGTTGAATTTTCTAACCATAGTCTGTGATTATATTTCGTACTTTCCTATATTCTTCTTCTGCCTTCTATCCCTTATTGGAACATAGACCATCAACAAACTGACGTCAAGTCTTTTTATCCTTCCTTCGCTATTGCATGTAGCTTGCCCCATATTCTACCTTTCTTGTTTAATTCATTCTTTAGTTGCCTACTCCAAGTGTTTGTGTCTGTCTTTTTTTTTCTATGTCCCTAACGGTTCCAGTGCAAAAAAAGACATTCTAGTTATATTGTTCTCAGCTGAGAGACGGGTATGAGACTCGTCTCTGGGAGACGGGTATTAGACTCGTCTCTGAGAGACGGGTATTAGACTCGTCTCTGAGTGACGGGTATTAGACTCGTCAATGAGAGACGGGTATAAGACTCGTCAATGAGAGACGGGTATTAGACTCGTCTATGAGAGACGGGTATTAGACTCGTCTATGAGAGACGGGTATTAGACTCGTCTCCGAGAGACGGGTATTAGACTCGTCTATGAGAGACGGGTATTAGACTCGTCTATGAGAGACGGGTATTAGACTCGCCTTTGAGAGACGGGTATTAGACTCGTCTATGAGAGACGGGTATTAGACTCGTCTATGAGAGACGGGTATTAGACTCGCCTTTGAGAGACGGGTATTAGACTCGTCAATGAGAGACGGTTATTAGACTCGTCTCTAAGAGAATAGCATTGGCTTGAGACAGGGATAGTGGACACTTGTCTCTGATATTGGATTATTTAAATGTGACAGGTATATATTTCAAAGTGAGACATTTTGGACGGTCTCTCAGATGAGAGTATTGGACTCTTGTCTGTGCGAAAAGGGCATAAGACTATCTCTAAGAGAAGGGTATTGAACTCAATGTGTGGTATGGCCAACATCACGTTTAGCACCTTTACTTTTATGCAGCTCCGAAATTCTTCGGTGCGAATCCGCATTAAATTGATTATATAAAATTGACCTAGACTGCCAGTGTGAACCAGCCTAAACTAGGCATTAGGTAATGGCCATTGGAAGTCAAAGTCGCTTACGTAAAGCTGACAACATCACCCACCGAGTGTTGATTGGGCTATAAAAATAGCTATAGCTAAATTTTTCCGATGTATTAGTAAAAGGAAAAACGCTCTTGTTCTGTTTGTAAATGGGCTACTAGGTTCACCCAGCCTAAAAGTAAAGTGAAGTAAAGTACCCTTGTCCACGCCTATCGGGCATATAGGGCTAGCCCTATAAGGACTAAAAGTAAAGGTGGTCGGCATAATGTTGACTTCGCCCAATGGGTGCCGTCTGGTGTATAAAACTATGGTTCTAACAGTTAGAAGGTTAGGGTCTAGATGATCCACTTTATTGCCTCGGTGTTTAAGCCATATGGCTCGGTCTCTCTCCACAGATCGACTTACCACCTGCCCCTAGCGTAACACGGAGCCGAAGCTCCTGCGACGATCTCCAGGTATCTCTGCAAAAATTACACTCTTGAACCGAACGGCGCACCTGTGAAAGGATCCCTAATGTGAAAGGCAACCACTTGACCAATTCGTCAATGAGACAACTCCAAAATTGCCTAGCAGAATGTACCCTATGCACAGATAACAGCAGAAGGTCCCGTTTGCCATCTGACTTACACCGGGAGTAAAAATACATTCTCAAAGAAGATAAATATGCAAGTAGGATATTCTTTAGAAAGCTGAAAAAACAGCAACAATAGCAACTTGCAAATGAACAATAGACAATATTTAAGTAATCTGGTAATCTGGTATTAATATTTAAGTAAAAGCAGGTGATCACCGGCATAAGGTTAGCACTATATGTCTCAAGAGGAATACACAGGTCTGTTATGTTTTATTTTTGCTACTTCAACTACGTTCATTTTTCAGCACCGGAAGGAAGGAACAAATAATAGCAAAAGTGCCAATGTGCTTCCTGGGTCGGCTGATAATCACTTGGTTTTCTGTCACATGTTTTATACACTTTCTCGATCTCATTAGATGAGCCTGTTCTGTATTCCAAGAGTTGCATGTGTGTTCTCTTGTCTGGCACTCATGTCAGAGTGATCGGGTTCAAGTTTTACAAGGTGATCGATACGAAGAATAACGTGCCCAGTTATATATATATATATATGTACACACATACATACACACCACAAAAACACACGCGTAGTCTAAACATGCTTAACTTGACATTACATCTTGTGAAAACATGATAACTTGCTGCAGCGTATTCTAAGGGAATGCCAATATCATGATTGTGTTCATTTTTATGTAATTTCAAAACTGTAATTTTCCACACACACACACAAAAAAAAGAGGCAATTTCAGGTAGCTTTACATACAATCTTTAAAATGTGTACTATTTTCCATAGAAAGGGCAACACTCACGCCATTTTTGTATGTGCAGTTTTGAAAAAATTTGGCTGTACTAATATTTGTCCCTACACATATTGCTGAAGTAACATCTATAGTTTACAAATTTTAACAATTACATTTTCACTTAAAAAAATTATTATCTCACATGTATATATTAAATTCCATAGAAGTTTGTTTTAAATGATAGCCTAATCATATGGTCATTATGTCTAAAAATTTGAGAGTTCTATCTGTAAAAATGAATTTTTTATGAATTTTTGTTCTAACGCTACTGATTCCCTGCTAGAACTGCCCCCTAAAGATTTTATTTTCCCAAGATCTGTGTTTGGATTCCGGGTCTCCATTTTGGAGAACGAAGAATAGACCCATAGACCCGCTGCCCCCAATAAGCAAGTCGGAGGAGGCGACTAATTAGGGGAGTTTCCTTCAAAGTCAGATGTCGTCTGCCTGTGAGACAATGAACTAACAGTCAACATAAAGATAAGACAAATCTTTTAAACAGATGTGCACGCACAACTTAACTTCTGGATCCAGACCAAAGTCTAGGAACAGCAAGAACTTTCCGATGGAGTTTAAATTTGATGGACGCTAAGGAAAAAAAAAAGGAAGTTTCTAAGAGAAGAAAGAATCAGGAAAAAAAAAACTCGATAAAAGAAAGGGAAATGGGGGAATAAAAGAAAGGAGCAGGGCAGGGATAGAAACGCGAGAAAGCTAGCAAGAGTAAAAAACACAATGAGAACAGCATGATGAAAAGAAACGAACAAATCTTGTCTGGCAGGCTGGTTAGCTGCCACTCACCTCAGCCTCAAGAGCCAGCCTCAATTACATCGTCTAAAAGCAAGAGTGCTCAATATGAAGGTCAGACCTTATCGACACGAGTTCACATCTCTTTTGGGCAAGGCACTAGCGTCAGCTATAATTTCCTTATCTAGAAGGATCTGTGATTTAAACATGGACGGGATTTGAAGAATCCATACTGTTTATTTGTTGACAGGACTGGGGGAATCCATAGTTTATTTATTGAGGAGACTGGGAGAATCCATTGTAATATTATGTAATTGGTTCAAGGAGAATACATAAAGTTTGTTTATATAGGGGACAGGGAGAATCCATATCAATTATATGTGGATGGAGCGGGAAAATCCTGTATATTTATATGTGAACTGGCAATGGAGAATCCATAGTGTCTGGATAATAAACACTTATTTATCTGTCGATGGGACTATAGGGCTCTCATGGCACAGGAAGGCCGAGAAGGACTGAAAGAATCCATATTTTTATAGGGACAAGGAACCTGGAGAATCTATATTTGTCATATGTCAACTGTACCGTGACAATTAATACTGTTTATTTGTGGACTTGAGAGATTTCCTTGTTATTTATGGAGCGGACTGGGATAATTCACATTATTTATCTGTGGATGGAGCTTGGGAAATCCTCTTTACGTATATAGGGAATAGATATTTGTAACCCATATTATCTAAATGAAGCAGACTTAAAAGAATCGACAATGACCGTTTTGTCGATTGGACTAAGGAGTTCTTAAGGCACCCAATCCCTAAAATTCTGGCGCTTTTGGTGGCTAGTACAATTATTTATCAAATCCCATGATGAATGGTTCGAAGTCGCATTTAAGAGGATTTCTAAAAAATTGGATAGGGAATCCTTGGTCGATCCGCTTGTGTACTGAAAGTTGTGATTTTTGCTGAGAGTAAATTCAAGTAAGTAAATGACAAGATCCACGCCTGGCAGAGCGTCTAGCGTGTGACCCCAATCGTATTTTTTTAACAGTTGAATCCGTCAACATTGGATGATGTGGTCAGTATTATACCGAACGTCCTAAATTCACAGAACGTTTCTTGTGTCCAGTTTAGTACGCAATTTAGTACGCACTTTACCCAGAGAGATGATCACATCAGTCCTAACAACAACATGGGGTGGGGGGGGGGGGGGGGAGGGGGAAATTTCCCAATGGACCCATGCGTTCAGACGGACCTGTGGAGGAGCTGTACCGCAATTTCTAGTTGCTTGCCTGTGGATCCGAAGATCGTAGGATCACATTCGCATGGAGGTTATTTTTATAATGGATCTAGGGTTTTACTCGACTGGCCCAGTCTAAAATGGTTATAAGGAACTGGACTGGGAAGTAAAGATGCTGCAACACCACCCACCGCGTGCCAGTTGGTCTATGAAAATATGGATCTAGAGCCACATGCCTGATGCACCAATAACGCCTTTACTTAACCCACTGTATCCCCCCCCCCCCCCTTTTTTTTTCCCATTAGATTTTTGTCACACACTGAAAAAGTGCATACTAAAACTGGGTAAAATTGATGATTAGAATGAAGAAAAAATCCACCGTTATGCAAACAGAAAGAATTTGTGGTAGATGTACAGCTTCCGTGGTAATCACGACAATAATCATGCATGTCCGGATATGAGATTCACAAAATATTGTTTTTGTCGGCATTATTTGAAATCTGTGCAATTTTATAAAGTTTCAAGAGAGGTACTTTTGAACATCTGAAAAAATCGATTGATTCAAAGTTCTAAGTTATCGGATCAGCAGGCAAACCTGTTAGTTACTACGCCACTACAGCTCCAGTTAACAGTAACGAAACTTCCATCCCCTTGTACCAAAGTTTCATCAATCCCCTCCAGATGCAACGGAATAAATAATCCCTAGAATTAAATAAAAAGTAACAGCCACGAGAGTCTGGAGACGAATCAGAGAATGTGCCATCTGGGAAATTAACAGCCGTTTATGGTAGCTACAAAGAGAATACAAGAGCGAATGACAGTCTCAGGGATTTCATTGTCTGTTTTATTGTGACCCAGACGGGTTGCCATAAAAACGTTTCATTAGTAATTCTGTGGTGAATTTGGTGAATATTATGAAATTGTTGTTTACATCTCCTTCTTCGCTTTTATCAGCTGAAAACCCTGTAGGAAAGTTCTGGTTGTTTGCCCACTTCTGGACTTTAGCCTTGTTTCATAACTTGAGTTCTGTGTGCACATCAGTTTTATAGATCTGGTTTATTTGTATGCAGACTGTTGGTTTCTCGCCTCTCAGGCAGATACACTCTGACTTCGATGGATGTGTTTACACGAAATATCACCATGACAACCAGGGCTTTTTCTAGAGAAAAAAGTGCTAGTATTCATCGCAAAGTGTCTATTTCAGTGGAACTGAAATATAATGAGGTCTAACAAAAAAAGGTGTTTTTTGCGTACATGTGATAAAAACCCATCTTTTGTAAACTTGTAACTTGCCAAAAGATTTATTGCAGCATAAACTTCATTAGGCAGGCAGAAACCAATCGATTGATTGATAAGAAATGGCGCAACGGCCGCATTTTCACAAGCCAAGGACAATTACGTGATTTCCAAATGCACTGCTTAAACTTTGGATATGTTGTCTTATTCTCTAGCATTGCTTTGCGTAGCTGACAATCTCCTAGCTGGTTCGTGCTTCAAAGAAATAATTCAATGTTTATCCAACAAACATGTTAGCCAGCGACTGGGTCGAATTAGATGAAATATTCTGGCAAACAATAACATTAGCCCTAATACGATTCCAAGTCCTTCTTTCGTTTGACATGAACGCAGGTTCCAGAAAATATCAATTGTTAGGGAAGCCTAAAGGCCATTCAAAATATCATGACATGTAAATTCACAAGTATTGAACGGGAAAGATAATAATAATAAGTACTTCACAGGGGGCATGTACAGCATGAGTCCACCGTTCATCAGTAGAAGATCCCTCGTCAACAATTGTTTCCGCCCATTACCTCCTAGACAACTTCAAAGGGTGGGCCGACCTGGGTCATAACTCTCACGCCTCGATCTTCTCCTGCTGCACTTTACCGCATGATCTCGGACAAGGACAAGACGAAAATGGTGACTATGCAACGGGTACTGTGAGATTCGAAGCCAAGTCGTGAAGGATCCGTTTTCACGTAACTGGTGCCACATTGTCTAAACCACATCTAAATCTAAACCACATCAGGCACATGGCTTTAGACTCTTATTTTTCCAGACCAATCAGCCTTTGGTGGGTGAAGTGGTCGCCGCCACTTCGGCTAGCATTACTTCCTTCGTAAACATTTAGACTGGGTAACGTAGGAACGAAAGTTTTTTTTCTAATAAAAGTTGATTTAGAAAAATAATTGGGCTCGATGCAGAAAAGAACTCAATACCTTCGGACAGGTAGATGGAGCGTCTAGCCGCCTCACGACTGCGGCTCTCTTAGACCTCTACACATTTGGGAACGCTGGACTCTCAAACGGGAGACCTAGGTTCGAATCCTCGGTAAGGCTGGGGATTTTTTCTGTCGCAAGCAAAATAAAATCCTCACATGCACAGTCGTGGCGACAGCACTAACCATGCGGCCGGTAATCCTCAGGCTCAAAGACCCCCCCCCCCCGCCTACACCTCAAAAGTGGTAAAATGATGGCAGTAATTGGCAATTTGACACCTGAAGGGGTGGGGAAGGATCCTTAGCTGTTTACTTTACATTTGGTGAATGTGTCTAGACCACCACCTTGGCAGACAAATGCACTGACAACACTACAGCATTTGCTCCATATATGTCATCATAATAATTAACACATTTATGCTCTACAATACCAGCTGTCCATTAATTCTGCATGTTTAGACATCTTGTCATATTTTTCAGATCAATACTCCAGCCTACGGTTGGCATTGCAAATTACAGATTGACAGACGAAGCAAGGGAGACATACATCTATTACTAGGCGATGTCCTCATTCTATAGGAAGAAAAGGAACGCATGTTGCCCCAGGGAGTGCCTGCTTGCAGTCTGATAACAAGCTTGGCTGTGTTCAATATTTCTAATCCGGTTTCCCAAGTGAATGGACGCCTGACTGAACAACATGAAAGCTAATAAACGGCACTTTTAAAGTGAGCAGCTTAATGTTTGAATGAATGGAAAAATGAGAGAATTTTTTTAAGGGAGGGGGGGGGGGGGGGGGGTTACATTTTGCAGCCTAATGTATGAACAAATAGGAAAAAAGGAAGAGGCGGGGGGGGGGGGGGGGCGGGGGGGGGGGGGGGGGGTGGTGTCAAGAGTTTAATGGAAAATTTCATGCTTAGACGACAGAGAGAATCAGTCAGCAAATAGTGTGTAGGAAATGGTGCCTTGATATGTTTAGAAAATCTTCTACTTCTTCTTTCGTTCGTTTAAAAAAAATTATCTATATCTGCAAAATTATCTCTAGTATAAACTTCACCGTTTTTTTTTTTTTAAAAATATGAATTTTTACCACTAATAGGAAATACTGGTTATATGTTACTGAGCACTAATGTTGACTAACTGTAAAGTTGTCCAGGAAGTAAAGGATGTGGATTGGGTTATGTTGACCAAATTACCTAAGGATTGCCGATGATCTATGCAAATATAGATCTAGTACAGAGTGATTCCCAACACCAGGCCCACACTTCACCGGGGAGGGAGAGGGCAATTCGAAAATGGATTCCTCTAAGTTTAAGTTACGTATGGTGGAAATTTAGAAATTTAGAAAGGTTTAGGTGGGGCATGAGAGAGAGAGAGAGAGAGAGAGAGAGAGAGAGAGAGAGAGAGAGAGAGAGAGAGAGAGAGAGAGAGAGAGAGAGAGAGGGGCACGCACGCACGCACCCACACACACCCACACCCCCACCCCCACAAACACACACGAAGTTGGAAAACACTTTGCCCGACCAGTAATGGCCTTATAATGGTTTAAGACACACTGTATAAAGACGATGAGGAGACTGTGTTAGCTGAAAAAAAAAAATTATTTACATAGGAAACGAAGACACCATTGAAAAAATCCAAATTGTATCCAAAACACACACACACACACACACACACACACACGCACGCACACACACCCACACACACAGACATTCACACATACAGAAAATTACATGTAGATGGGGAAAAATGTCCTCCAAGTCTTCTAATAATTTTCACATGAATTTAAAATAAGGTTATGTTTCTTTAACTTCCCGGAGGTTTACGATACTCGCTGTAAGGAAGCGATGTGCGCGCTTAGAGTTGGCAGAGACTAACTGCAAATTCCAACGATGATCGAAGACATTTAACATCCAGAACTTGCTCTGATGCCTAGGAACTTCACTCATTGGATTACAGAGTGTGCTTGGTTACGAGGCGTTTACAGTCGACAGGACTGACTTCTTTACATTAAACTACAAGGCTCAGTTTCCCCTCCCTATAATCTTTTTCCTTCTTTTCGCATGCCCCGGTTAGGGTCTATGGAACAAATTTAAGGCGGTTGGGGTCCACGGAACAAATGTAAGGAATCAATGAAATCAATTTAAATTTAAAAAAAAAATAAAAAACAATTACCCCACCTAAACTGATGTTTCTGTTGCGGTTTTAAATGTCAATTAACTTTAAAAAAAAAACTGCAAGTTACAATGATAATTTTTGACCCCCCCCCCCCCCCCCCCCGACCTCGGTAGTAGTTTAAAACAAGCGTCTATTACCTCACTCTGATTTGAACCTTGTTCTTGTGGATGATAATTCGGTATTCTAACCACAGCACCAGCTGCGCCTCGACAACAAAAACAACATCAGCCAAAATTATGAAATTAACTGTAGAAAATGAACAACAAACTACAATAATGAATTGGTAAACGTTTCGCTCACCCGTTAGCACAGTCGCCATCGTCCACGGATTCATCGTCGCTATCTTCATCGAACGAGCTAATGCATGTTAGTCGTGAAGTGGCGTTCTGCAACATCCCCAACCACCACCACCACCACCACAGCTGTCTCAGCAACCAGAGTTGATTGATAACTGTCACCTACTTTTGCCACACCATTTAGTGTCTGGCGTCACCAATGACTATTCCACACTGAATGCTCTTTCACTTTCGCCGGAATATAAGTTTTAACACACGTCAAATGTGCACACGAATATAATTCCAGTATATGATTCATTCATAATTCTTTAATTATGTTCTTTAGGAAAGAAAAGTCAAAACTAATAAAACGTATGATATCAATGGGAAAATAACAAGGTGTTTGAAAATTGGTCTTTTAAAATTATGAATTTCAGCTACAATAATAACAAAGCAATTGAATGCACAGTTTTTGTGGTATACATAGGTACTGAATATAATATTAAAGCTGAATCTATGGGAACTAAATGATGTATGTGCATTCTTAAACCTTGCAGCTAAAACCGCCCAGTTAACTAATAGGCATACGGCTTAATAATTACCATTTGGTTTAAATCCTCAATCAGACATACTGACCCACTGACCTCCTACTTGCTATCTGATCGACGTACCGACATATACATACTTACAAACATACAATAGGAAGGTGGGAAAAGCAGACACTCACACAAACACACACGCACGCAAACACACTCACTCGAAATCTGGAAATGCACCCATGGGTTATGGATGTGTCAAAATTGTATAATTTTTTGAAGTGTGTTTGCATTTTGTGCATTAGAAAATCCTAAGAACCTGGAATGAAAACATCAAGAAGTGGACAGAACTAAAATGCTACACACTGATTCGGAAGACAGAGAAAAATGGTGGGTTTTGTGTGATAGTGCTTCCACTGATACGCTCCACGACCCTAATGTGTAAAGAATTATATGTTATGCTACCAGTAGAAACATTCAAAGCACTACAGAAGAAACTTTACATACAATGATACCTCGGAATTCGAACATAATCCTTTCCGAGACGGCGATCAAATCGTTCGATTTCCTGGCAATTCTCCCTCGAAAATAATGAAAGTAAATTAATCTGCTCCAATAAATTCAAATTTTTACATTTATTTACCTAAATAATGTACACTGTAAATATAATAAGAAAATGATTATATTTGAATTATATATATATATATATATATATATATATATATATATATATATATATATATATATATATATATAAAACAGTATATTAGCTGTGCCTTGATAAAATGTTGACATGGCACATAGAAGCAGGAGGAGAAAGGGGGATTTAGGGAAATTATTGTTTGGAAAGTGAGTCCCCTTTCATGACAATATCAGGAATCCTTGCTGGTTCTTCATATCGCAGGTTTTCCCACTTGTAGAGGTTAAGGATCACTATTATTAGCCTAGAAAACCGTATGAGGTAGCCAGCTGAGTCGCGTGTGCAAGCTTCAACATTTTGCTGGGACTGAAGATAGATTTTTAATAATTTTTTAATGTCACAGTCACGAGCTGACACTGGCTTCCAGGTAAACCCAGCCTTGAGTGGGTACCAGGCGCAGTCATGGGAAGTAAAGGCAGCCGGCGTGATGCTGACCACATCCCATATCTTGTGCCAATTGGCCTATAAAAATATAGGTCCAGCCCTCTTTGACCTATACGCCTAAAGGATAGGAAAAGGGGTCCTTTACTTACAGTGACGGCCATTTTATGTGATTGCCAATTCTGGCACAGGAAGGGAAGCAGTTATGGGACAGCCTGTCTTCTACAGTACAGTTGAAACCTCGTCCAACGAACAATGACCAACCTAAAATGCTGCTTCATTAGGCCCAGTTCAGCAGACATTTTTTCAGAAGAAAAACAAAATCTTAAAGATATTTCAGATAAACGCAACAAGAAGTTTCTTTAACGAAAGGTGATGAATAGATCTGACCTCTGTGAACCTTAAACGCTCATGTGGGAATATGACAAGACAAAGTAGTTGTAAATAACTAATGTTCGCACTTGATCGACCCAGGGAAACCAAAAGAAGGATATTTATGTGTATCCGATTCGCACACACACACACACACATACACACTCACACATACATACATACACACACATACAGGGTGAGAGAGAGAGAGAGAGAGAGAGAGAGAGAGAGAGAGAGAGAGAGAGAGAGAGAGAGAGAGACTCATATTCACACTGACAAATATATATTCATATACACATATACACGTACATGCAGAGCCTTATTTCAGAAGGTATGATGCCCCAGTACACTCATATACTTCATGACATTTTTTTCTCTTTGCGACATGCGAGCATAGCAATTACAGGCAAGCAACAATAGGTTGTGGATTTATTTACTTCAGTTTTAACCTTTGAGATATGAACAACGGATCAAGATCATGGCACACGGGTAGTAACCCATAAGTGCTCCGTTCTTCGTCTAACTCAAGTCTGAGACTGAAAAAGCTCAGCACGTTGCACAGGCTCTGTAGCACCAGCGAGGATCCTTAAATACTTTGGGTAGATTTTTAAGTCTAAGTATTGCCTGGGCAGCGACGTTAGTCAACTCTTTACGATTGCCAAATGTTAGGGGTTTTTCTCAACGCGCGCGCGCGCAACAATGCACACGGGCGTCCGATCTCACTACCCAGAGACCAGGAGAAAATTACCAGAAAACAAAGTCCACGTGAAAAAATCCCAGTCCTTACCAAGGATTGAAACCGGAACCTCTAGCACTCGAGGCGGACACGATGCCCCGAGACCACGCAACTCATAATTCAGTTTTAAATTGTACCGAAATAGTCAAACTTAACTAAATACACAGCTAATTTTTTTTTTATATATCTAGAAACCATGAGTTGTTAACCCTTTTGCTCAGTACTATGGATATCGCAACCCTTTGGCCTTGATTCAATGACAGTACCTATCGTAATTCTAGGAAAAATGTGGCTTTTCTGCCTACCCCTGGGAGTGAACCCGGACCACAAGGAGTTGGTCACCCGGTCACCGCGATGTCAGGTTTAACCCACTACGCTAGAGAGGCAGGTATACATAGCTAATAAAAAACATATATGCAACTTAGGGTTCTCATAGAGCAGTTCTGTGCTACACAGGAGTACAGTTTCAAAATGATAAGAGCAATGAAGATATTGCTATCTTTTAACTTTCTTATTTCTTAGTTTTAGTTTGCAGCTTGTACAATTTTGCCGCGCTGTACCGCCCTGTGCAGCCACACATGATGCACATAGCCTTTATATGACCATGTATAAAGCGTTTATATATGTTGGTATATGTGTGTTTTCGCGTAAGGATGCATGATTTATTGACAGAAAAAGACAAGTGAAAAATACACGGATGCTAAATGACAGTCAGGTCAATGCTATGAATGAAAAGACAGAATAATTATGTTGATCTAGTCCAGTGTTGTTCTGCAGTTTTTCAATGCTGCAAAGCAGCACGAGACATTGGGGGGGGGGGGGGGGGGGGGGGCGCTTAACAGTAGGATTAGATTTTGTTTTTCTATTTATTGGCACAATTATCCTGTAAAAGTACAGCTGTATTGAAACGCTAAGCATGAATTAGATATGATGTTGAATGGTTTTTGTCATCGTAATTTCAAGGCAAAAATTTCTTATTTGCATCTCACGTATCTAATTGAAATATATCAATAAAAATGCATTAGAAAACTCGGTGTTTCAAATTTTCTTTGTTTGAAGACATTCCAGAAATCAAAATTGTGTGTTAAAAACTTTTTTTTTTCTTTTCTTGTTGTTGTAGTTTCTGTTGTTGTTTTTATTCGTTTGTTTAGAAATATATTTAATCAAACTTACAGTAAACAAAAAGGGGAGAGTAGCAGGACCCGAGTGAAAGTATTATGGTAACTTGATACAGGAAGAGGGAAAAAGTATTTAACAAGTTATATTTACAGTAGATCAGGAAATTCGCCAGAAAAAAAAAAAAAAAACAACAACATTGTGTGGGAAAGGGGAAAGGGGCAACCTTGTACATTTCCGTGGGAATATAGAGGGCCTTGTGTAAGTGCGTTATAATAATGTGCTGAAAAAGCAGATAAGTTCAGTTATATATTTGAAGCAATATAAGTCGTCATCCTGTAGCAAGTCTTTTGCAGACCATCGTTCTCATCACGACCGGCCTTAAAAGAAAACGGGTCTCTTGCCAGTTCTCCCATCTTGTGTACTTTCATAACAAAAGTGTCACATATATCTTGTGCTCAACTTCGTGCTGGTTGGCCGCTACGCCTCCTTCCTGGTACGATGCCTTCTGCTATTATTGTTCCCTTCCAATCAGCCGTAGCGTTTGATATGGCCAAACATTTAAGTTTCCGAGACAACAGGCTGATTACTAACCAATCGTCCATGATGTTAGCACCTTTTAGGTTGCCAGTTTTGTTTTCCTTCTCCGTCCACTGTACTCTAAGATTCTTTTTACTCCATGCCAGCGTAGAAGCCTGTATTTGTTTCCTAACGACTGCAAAATAGTCAATATAAATGTATAAACACATATTTGAAAGTAAAACTTCTATAGATAGAGAAGAGTGCTCGCCCCCTTACAGAGGGGCGATTCCCCCACCTCTTCCCCACAGTTCTTATGCACTTGGAACAGTCCAGGATAAAGCAACATTTAACAGCAAGACCAGTATCCTACACATGATATCTCTGTTAACTGGGCTAACAGAAGAGAAACAGGAGTTATCATGATTTATGAAAGTAGATCATGAACTATCTGTTGTGGTGAGAAAAGTAGCTGCAGAAATAGGTTTTATAGACAAACAATAAGACAATTCTAGGTGGGGGGAAAACACACACAATCAAAATTACACCAATGAAATGAAATGTAAAAGAAAGGCGGCGGAAAAAACAAGAAGAGACAGTCACCAATGAAAAACTAAGAACAATGGTAGGCACAATACCGGTAAATTATGAGTTCTGAGTTAGTTATGAGTTATATTATCTTCACAACACTCCAGACACATTCATAGGCACTTAGATTCCCCTCTCAACATATTCATCAGCGTCGTGCGGTTAATAGTAACAGTCCTATGTTGGTTAACAAGACTTCGTGTGCGTCCAGTGTGCTTCTCATGCTTGGCTGTGCCGATCTTTACTCCCAATACGCGTATTCTTAGCAGTGATGAGGACACGTTGCTTCCAAAATCCTCAGAACGTTATATCTCTCTAAGGGCATTGACAACGTCTGCGTGATCCATGGGCCGGCCATCTTCAATTAATGCAGCACCTGCCAGTCTATCATTCTCTCTTATTACCAACAACGCCTGCATGCCCTAGGACGAATACGAAAGTAACTGCACACACAGGAGAATTTTGCAACGACTCAAACCACTGTCTGCGTAACCAGCATGCCTCGACCCGCCGGACCATGCTCAAAGAATCACTAAGCACACACACGCGGGAATAGTCCTGTGATCCCAGCCATATGAAAGCTTGTGTCACCGCCATCACCTCCATCGTCATGCTGGTGGTGGTCATGGAGATGGCACCGTTGGCCTCCTTAACTTTTGTGCCTGAAGAGCAAGCTGTAAATGCCCATGTACTCTTATATCCTCGTACAACGGACCAGTCTGTGAACTATATCATAGAACATCAAAGCACTACATCAGAATGGAAAACAAAAAATCAGCCAGCTGCTAGAGCGTACTATAGAGAACATCAGGGCAAGGGCCGACCAAGAAAGAAAGAGCGAAAATGGTTTAGGCACTCGCAGTACAGAATGGAAAACAAAACAAACAATTCAGAATGGTAAAATACAGGGAAACACATCCAACGCCTCTCTACGACGATTTGCGACATAAACAGTAGGCCAAAAGACAAAGAAAAAGTCAAGAACATGAGAGACAAAAAAAAAAAAAAAAATTTAAAAAAAATGTACTATTTGTGTCACTCACTGTGACGTTCTAGATTACAACACTTTTAGTGTGACGTCCCGGGTCGTGGGTTCTCTGATTTGGGTTTACAGGGATTTTCCTCTCAACACATTTCCCTCCACCAGATTAACTGAGGCTACAGACAAAAGGGCATCCAAGAAAACAGCCATATTGGCTCGTTATTTATATTAACTTTAACTGAACTTGCCCACAAGAGAATGAAATGGGTTTTAGATGTCTATATATTATTATTTTGAATGATTGGGCAGTTGACCCAAGTCGACCTTCTTGTGGAAAACAAAATTAGATATTTTATGAGCGCTAATCTTAACAGTTTAGTAATTACAAAAAAAAACTGATGCACATAAAGACCATACACTTGATATTAAAGCAATAATTTTGATTATTTATATTTTTAGTCAATAGCAACTGAGCACCTAAGATTAGAATGAAGTGATAATGGTGTGTTTAGTTACAGAAATACATTAACTTTTGTTGTTACAAGTCCCTTCTTAGCTGTTCCCACTTTTCCGCCCAGTTCTCCTGGTCCTTCCACTGCAATGTAGGTAAAAAGACTGATCGAGGGAGCTGGGAACTTCACATCGCAAACCGAATCAAGCCATTAGAATTACTCTACGGTTGACGTTTCTTGCTCGTGGCAGCGATAAACAGGGAATTTCAGAGCCTTAAAATACCTCTATCTGTCTGACAAAAGAAACTCCTCCCTTTACTAGTCAAGAGCCCCTCAACGCCCCTGAGGTATCTTTGCAGATCAAAAAGCTAAAAAAAAATCAAACTGAATTCCTCTATGAGGAATTCTTAAGTGGCCCACAGTTTACACCTAATCTAACTGTGTCAAGAACGCCGTCATTACCAGTCACCTAATTCCCCTGAAAGTCTAAAAAAAAAATGTAACCTTTATGACACTAAGTTCGGGTTCACACAGGTGCCCCCCTTTACTCGCCTCTACAGTCCGTGGGCAGGAGATCGACACTGGCATGAAAACTCTAGCAGTATTAGGTAATGTTACATAAAGCAAGGTTGCTTTGTCTGGCGAGGGACTGGAAACAAAGTTTAAACAATTCTCAAATCCCTTGTAGTGGTTTTAGAACTATTTTAGGCTCAGTGTATATTGCTTATAATTCTTTGTCCTTCTCTGAGCATAAGAAATTATTAAACACAATATAACTTCTGAGACCACTGAGGTCATTTCGTCACACTCACCAAAAAAAAAAAAAAAAAAAAAGACAAAACTGCCTACTCGTATCCTTATCGTAATCATCAGCATCATCATCATTATCACCATCACCATCATCACCATCATTACCATCATCACCATTACCATCACCATCATCATCATGCTGACAACCTTCGCCTTGGGTTCGAAGCCGCGTCAGTCAAAAATAATTATCGTTTCTAGGTCGGGTGGACCCAGCCAAATATAGGTATCAGGTAAAGTCCTAGGGCGTAAAGGCAGCCAGTGTTATATTGACCACATCACCCAGTGAGTGATCAATGGTCTACAAGAACGAAAGTCAAACAACATTTACGGAAAGCGCTACAGATGTAAAAAGGCTCTTTTACTTTCGCCTGCGTTTAGTGACCATATACGCCATTTAAAGACAATAGAATCGCTTTTCTAAAGCAACTTTACAAACACAACCGGTCTTGCAGAAACACCGTTTGCAAACGCATACACACAGTGCACCTTGTATTGAGAAGAGATTGCTCTAAATAAAAAATACGACAACCATTTCAGCCATGAAAACCGACAGGTCTCACTGTTTCTACAGAACAAAGGAATAGTCAACTAGGCCTACTTTAAATAATTTATTGAATAGCTTTTCATTCAGTTCAACGATTCGGTCTTGGGGATTCAGAAATCGACCAACGTAGAAGACAAGATAGGACAAGTGGACCGAGAGACAGAAAAAAGTTGATTCTGTGAAATGATGATGAATGTTGTAATAAATAATTATGGGTTTATTTACATGGCAGTGCCAAAACGGACATATCTTCTTCTTCTTTGTTCACTGGCTGTAAAACTCCGGCGAGAAGTCCTGGCTGTTCGCCCAGTTGGTCTTTGGCTTTGTACCAAGGCCTGAGTTTAGCGTGTACATCTGTTTGACTAGTTTATTTGTGGGCAGTTGGTTGTTCGTTCATTCGTTCAGTTTGAATTAACCACGTTCAACTTCTGACTAGGGTGCTCGTCCTTGTCAATATCGGTTATTATTATGGCAAAAATTGTGTTACTATTTCAATGCGTAGTTTTTGGTGCTTTATTTTATGTCTTTCCTGTCTATCTGGACGGCAAGATCATGTCTGTCTCATTGTGCATGTTTGGATCTGATTAGGTCATGAGTTCCTTATTGTGCCATCCGTTGGTTGTGTTCTTGCAATTAACTGGGCTGTCTTCTGAGCAATTACTGGTGATATTGCTAGTTGTTCCTTGTCGCTTAAGCAGATGGACTCGGGCCTCGAATTAAGCGACCCCTTCCATTTAACCAACTCCTACGACATACTTGCTAGGAGACAGTGGATATATTCTTGCTTTTCCCCCACAATGTGGCCCCGGAACCCACACCGGGAACATTGGACACATGGTGCTAGCCTAATTAAAAAGACCAGTTGGCTCTAGATGGACGCAATAGTTTGGCATTAGATGAGTCAATTAGGCAGATCATCCTCTTTGCACAACGAACCATTCAGTCCATAAGTGCTCGCATCCCCTCCTGAGTAATTTTTGCAGCCTGTAGCGGCTGACGATATCAGTTCTGTGTTGGTTTCATATTCTTCTTTGGCTTCCTCCATAATGTTCTTGTCTGGCCGCATCAATTTCAACAGATTGTTTTTACAGTCTGGTGATGTTTGCAGATTCACAGTGACTCGATTTTCGCAAACACGTTTTTTCTCGTAGTGCATTCTAATATGGAGGACTATCAATGACCAAATGTTTAGCACTTACTGCGTGCACATATTTCTGGATTGTGCCAGGACTAATTGTTTGTTCACTAGCTAATCAAATGGGATAGCGAGGGACATTTCATTTGGTTGTTACTGGCACAGGAATTAAGAAAGTATGGGGAAACCCGATTGTAGTAAAGTTGAAACCTTGAATAAGACTAAGTAATGGATTCAATATATCAGCCTTTTCCATGGCTCGTCCACCCTTCACTGTAGACTTCGTTGCAAGCCAACCAGCTAGCTCATGTCCTTCCATGCGTGCTATGGAACCAAAATGTATCTGATCTTTGTCAGCCCCCACCGTCTCGGAGGACTCCAACCACTGTCTTCAAACCCATCCTATTTCTAACTTCCTGAGCATGCGTGATGTGGTCAATAGTACTCTGGTCGCCTTGACTTCCCATAACATTTCTGGTATCTATTTAAAGGTAAATCAGTCATGTAGCCAAGGTAACTTTTATCCAGACCATTGTGGATTTAAAATTAAACTCAAGACTTTTGGGCTGACAGACGAGTGTCTAACCACTAGGCTAAATTTGCTAGTTTATTCGTTGCGTGAACTAAATTGTGAGAAAAACTTGTTAAACACAATATATGCCCTTTTGTTGCAATAAGATTTGTAAAATCTATGAGTGAACATCCATTTGAAACATTGCGCTGAATAATTTATACAGAGGCTTTTCATTCACGGAAGCGCTTTGTTGAGCTAGGAGTGTCTAGAAATATAGCAAACTAGACGTCGAAAAACACCGGAATGGGAAAACAAATTAAAATAGCGTTACACGTATAATACCGGAAACGGAAAATAAATTAAATCAGCATTACACTTATATAACCGGAATAGGAAAAAAAAATTAAAATAACATTACCCGTATAACACCGGAATGGGAAAACAAATTAAAACAGCGTTTCACGTATAACACCGGAATGGGAAAGCGTTACACGTCTAAGACCTGAATAGGGAACAAATTAAAACAGTTACACGTATAACACTGGGATAGTTAAAAAAAAAAGAAAAACTAAAATAGCGTTACACGTATAAGTCCAGAATGAGAAAACAAATTAAAACGGCGTTACACGTATCATAACGAATGAAAGTTATAAAAATTCATTGAAACTACACACTATATCTTGAATATAAATTTAAAAACAGGAAATGGAAAAAACAAAAAAACATACCGGAATTAAACAACAACGCTATGGAAGATTTTTAACATTATGATAATTAAAAAAAAATTTAGCATGGACTCTTTTCATGCAATTGATAAAAACGATGTATATGGTGCTATATTCACAAATTTAAAGATTTATTTGCATTTGCTGTGTGATGTGATCATCTTCACCTCGGAAGCATTTACTTGCCTGGACACCTATTCCGTATCGGCATCCATTTCAGGCATGAAAGACCTAAGATCCTTTGGTAAATTATAACAGCCCGTTACGATGCGGAATCGAACCCATGACTTTCAGGCCAGCAGGCACGTGTCTAGCAAATCCACATCCCCAGCTTTAAATATTTGCACATTATAAAAATTTCACAACTTCCCGTGTGGGTTCTTAGGGCCTTATTTTTTGGGAGAACAAGAATAGACCTACTGCTTTTCCAAGAAGTATGTCTTAGGAGTCGACTAACTGGGGCATCCATCGAAGTCGGAATGCTTCTGCCTGAGAGGTAAGGAACTAACAGTCTATATACAAAAAGCCAGATTTGTAAAATGGACATGCATGCAATACCCAGATTGTGGAGCAAAACTAACTTCTGGAGGTGGACGAACAGCTAGAATCTTCCTCTGGAGTTTACAGTGTGCGAACAGGAAGAAAAAAAAAATATCACCCCAAAAAAAAAAAAAAAAAAACGAAAATTATCAACAAGAATGTATCAAAAGAATTGCAATAAATAATTTATTCAGAAACGCGTTGTTTAAACAGTTTGTCCTTTTCACAAATAGAATACACCAAACACGGAAAAGCAAAACAGTGAAGGATACAGACGGTAGTTTGCGCCAGAAAAACTCGATAGATGAAAGTCGTTGTTTATTCAACTAGCGCGTGACACGGCCTAATATTGGCGGTCACTTGCCGACAACAGACTGAGATCAACGGCACAAAAATCACACGACAAACCCATTATTGTCGAAAACGGTTGTAGAACGACCGCCAGTCTCTGTCCATCACTCGTGGTAACCTGACGCCGGGAGGTGGATCGATTCTAGTTTGCAGACATAACTTTGACACGGGGATGTTTTTTATTTATTTTTTAGGTTACGGTTTCACCGAGTAGAGCCATTCACAACTGCTAACTCAGATTTGGATGTTCACATAAAATTGTAGTAAAAAACTGTTGTTAACGCGTGTCGCATTGAGTATGTGTATCTTTCTGCAAATTGAAGAAGAGGCACTGTGGGGCCTCACACACAATTATTAGTGAAGACAACATATAAAGACATGAAACGTCATAATTCTCCACTGGGGAAAGACTAACAGACACATCTGAAGTAAATACTGGTGTGCGAAATAAGTAAAGAAGTGGAGAAAAAACGCTGGTGATGGATAGGACACATTCTTCGCACTGGAACCCGTTAACGCATAGAAATATTGTAGATTTAAACACACACACACACACACACACACAGTATGAGAGAGAGAGAGAGAGAGAGAGAGAGAGAAAGAGAGAGAGACAGAGAGAGAGAAGGGAGATAGAGGAGAACTTGAACAGGTAGAGAAAATATAGGTTAAGTTGCAAGCGATTGAAAAAGATAAGACGACTTGGTGTGATTAAGGAGGGAGGGGGGGGGGCGATAAAGGGTAGCAGAATAGAAAAGATGAGAACTTATTAGGTGATATGGTCACATCATGCCGGCCGCCTTCATATCCTTCATATTTCCGAGGACATGTACTACAACCCAGTTTAGCTTAAATCGACCAGAAAACCAAAGGAAAATATTAAAATTCTAAATCGATGCGGATTTTTCGAAGAGTTGATAGAAACATTGTACCAGATTTTTAGTAACTGCCAAATGTTTGAATTCCGTTTAAACGTAGCGATGCCAGTAACATTATAAAAATTAATTACTAATTCATTACAAAAAAAAAAAAAAAAAAAAAAAAAAAAATCTGCTCAACCTTATTATTATATGTACTAGCGACATGCCACAGTGTAACCTCAGTATCAACGACACATTAAAATGATTGAAACAATAAGAAACAAATCTCTCGTTCGGAAATCTACTGCTTTTCATTGACACGCTTCTCATAGACAGTTTAGAGCCAGTGGGATCCATGTTGTCTCTGATATAACACGTGACACATCCGCTTCCGGTTCCGAGATGCAGCTCTTTGAAATGCCAGTCAAAGCCTCGGTGCAGTAAATCAGACACCGAAAGCATCTGTGTGCAAAAGTTACATTTTCCCACAAAACCCCTAAAGTGGGAGGAGGGAGAATCCGGACCAAAAAAAAAAAGAAAAAACTAGGATGTTTACATTTTCAACATTGCCTAGAAGATAACAAGAGATTCGCGGCGGCAGTGCAGCTTATTAGGTCAGTTAGTGTCCAATGATACTACTGTCTCCGTGGTGATGAAGAAGAAGAACAACAATAACAAGGAGGAGAAAGCGGAAGGGGGAGGAGGAGTGGAAATAGAAGAAGAAGCAGAAGAATGATAATAGGAAGAAATAGAACACGAAGAAGAAGAAGAAGAAGAAGAAGAAGAAGAAGAAGAAGAAGAAGAAGAAGAAGAAGAAGAAGAAGAAGAAGAAGAAGAAGAAGAAGAAGAAGAAGGGGAAGCAGAAGGAGGAGGAGTAGAAGGAGAAGAAAAAGAAACGTCTTGCATGCAGTGTAAAGTATATATGCGGGGAAAAAATGTGTAACCGACTCCAGTTCACAGCATAATACGTATGCGCATATATTCATATTATCAGTAAATATACTAGTTTATCGACAACTGGTGCTGCCAGTATCACGCAAATCTTTCCACGAAATTTCTAGAGCACCCACCTTTGACTGGATCCACACGAGAGACCACGTAACTACAAAAATCGTAAAGGATGGGAAACGATTGGAACACATGATCACACCGCAAGCAATTAAGTGATCTACCAACTGCACTAAAGCGACAACCAAAGTATACTTCAGTCTAAAAATGTATGTGCTGTCTCCAGAATGAAGGTTGGTTTAAGTGCCCCTGCAGCTGACTTTGGGAACACTATGCGATGAGACCTGAATCTCTTTCACGATGCGACTCTCGTAAGTAAAGTAAAGGACCCTTTTTGCAAGCCATTAGGCATATAGGGCATATAGGGCTAGACCTATATTTTTATAGACCAATCGGCACAAGATGGGTGATGTGGTCAGCATCACGCCGTGCGACTCTCGTACCTCTGTGAAAAAGCCACGAGACAGTTTGAAAAAAAAAAAAAAAGATAATTGCTGGAATAAAATCCTAATACTCCCCGTGTGGGTTTCGGGGCCACATTGTGGGGGAAACAAGAATAGACCCACTGCCTCCCCACCAAGTATGTAGTAGCACTCGACTAATAGGGGGTGTCTTTCGAATTAGGAATGCATATTCCTAAGAGACACGGAGCCAAGAGTGTGCATACAAATAAGCCAAATCTGTGAAACGGATTTGCACGCAACACTTATGTTCGAGAACCAGAGTAAAGTCTGGAGGTGGACGAACACCCAGAGTTTCCCACCGGCGTCTACAACTGGTGAATGTTAGGAATAAGAAGAGGAAACACTAAAATGCTCAGGAAAATTAAATCGTGAAACGAATTAACACAGTTAAATATTTTTCTAAAATGGAAATTTGTCCATCGTGTGACTAAATATTTGCATCACGTGGATAAATATTTCTAACTTGTGGCCAAATATTTCCATTTAGTGACGAAATATTTCCAACTTGTGACTAAATATTTACATCATGTGACTAAATATTTACATTTTGTAGCTAAATATTTATATCTTGTGGAAATGTTATACTGTCTCATAGTAAAAATAACAACACTAAAAACAAGCGTTGAAAACACAGACAGCGTTGGTCAAAGAAATATTTCCTAGCTGTCACTAACAAGGTGCAATATAATCCCAGCACAGTAACGCAATCCAGGATATGGACAGAGAATGGTTCAGTGAGCATACGGCCTCATCCTGATTGCAATAATGCGAGTGAATACCGCACACAGGAGACCGAGGAATCTGTCGATACTTTCTGTAGCGAGATACGGAGCAAGCGAGAGAGAGATATAGAACGAGAGAGAGAGAGAGAGAGAGAGAGAGAGAGAGAGAGAGAGAGAGAGAGAGAGAGAGAGAGAGAGAAATTACAAAATAAACACGGAAGATAGTTGCGTGAGGATGGATAAGTGGCAGGCAAAGGAGGGATGGAAACTGAGAAAATCTACGGTCGTCGTCGACAAGTTTCAGCAGTATGGCGGTCTCCTGAGATTCCGTACCCCAAAAACTGTCCTAACAGCAGGTCTCTATGATCTAAC
>CAJHNH020000843.1:84408-91908 GCA_905116865.2 Candidula unifasciata | reverse complement strand
CTTGAACCCAGGACCTCCAGCAGGCGAGGCGGACACCATACCGCGAGACCTCTCAGTCCCTTGGAAAGATAACATAAATATATGGACGTTCGCTTAAAGTCTGTTCAATATACTGAGAGAATGTTTATCCAGGATGAAAGACGGAGCGTGTTGGGCATCCACTGCAGGCAACCCTCACTGTGGAGACGGCACCTGGTTGTTTGTTGTCCTCACAGTCCAGTATATAAGAAAGTGAAGACCCCTTTTCACGTCTTTTAGGCGAATCGGGCATATTGGAAGAGCGCCTATATTTTTACAGACCATCGGCACTAGGTGGATCATGTGGGTAGCATTACGCCGGCCGTATTTACTTTCCTAGGACAGACATCCTGGTACCAATTTTAGGCTGGGTCGATCGACCTGCGACGCCCCGTACCATGACAAAAACTCACACAGCCAGCACTGGGTTTCGATCGCGGTACGTTGGAATTACGGACTCGCAACGCCTAAGCCACGGACGCAGCACAATTCAGTATATTGTCAATAATAATAATAATAATGTGGCAAAGAGTATTCCTGTTCAATCTTTTTCGTATTTATCATGTTTCAGTTAGTTTTCCTTCATGAAGAAATTATTTTGTGCCCTCATCTGTTATTTTCTAAAGATATTGTTCTGTCATTGCTATCAAGACGTTTGCATACCCCAGAGATCCGATATGAATAGGCGAATTAATTTCACTCCTCTGCTTAATCCTTACTTGTATTACGGCTATCTCGTCAGTTCGTTATTTTTTTCCACCAAAGTCTTGCATGTTTATCCCTTAGCTGTCTGTCGATGGCATTCCTTAATCTTTTTTGGAAGATCCCGCCTAATACTTTGCTAGGGAGGAAGTAACGTTATTTAGAACTATCCGCAAGGTTCTACTTAGAAGAAATTCGTTTTGGGATACAGAGTTGCTGACACAAACGTGTTTGTGATAGACCAAAACTTGGGCTCATGTTGGTTATAAATCGCCCAATTTAAATAGTCTCTACGGTGATTCTACAAGTTTGACGTACTCTGCGGCTCAATTGTGGAACTGTCTTCCGCAACAAATCAACATCTACCACTAATCCCTATACATACAATCGCAAACTGTTCGAATATTATCTGAGCACAGATTACACGCTACCATAGAAGATGAACAAATGCATTTTATAAATAGTGCATATTTCCCTAGATTTGTTACAATTACTGCGGTTAACTGTAAGTAGAAATGTGCACATCCCAGTGCTTGTATTACATATTTTGATGCTTTTGGTAATGTTTACTTGATGTATTCATGAAATGATGAATGAAAGAAGAAAGATCAAAAGGGCAGAATACTAGACGGACTTGCGAGCCCTTTGAAAATAAAGTTTCTTTTTTTTTTAATTTGTTCGTTCGTTGGTTCGTTCCTAGAAACATATTCCCAACCGGGGCGTGACTCGATGTAGGTTTCCATCTTTTTTAATCGTTAACGTTTCCCAGGGATGTACATTTAGTGTTCTTCTCCATTTCTTTACTTGCAATCTTGTTCGGCCAAAATATTCACAGCAGTCTCCTTAGAGACGTCCTAATCCACAGTTAACTCGGCGATGTATATTGAAAATTCTCGGTGAAGGTCTTGGTGGCACAAAAACAAGCTGGTCATCCGCCCTTATCATGCCAAAACCTAAACTTAACGAAATTTCATCCCATCCGCAATATCAGATATCGAGTTTTTTTCACTAGTGCAAAGACAAATACATAGCATATATAATTATACACCGGAACACTATCAAAAATATTCGTCGCTATCATAAAAATTAAATAACGAGCTTCTTTATGAAACTATTTGTACACTCTTCTTCTTCTTCTTCTGTCCTCCACTCCTTAAATGCCTCGCAGCGACAGGACAATCATTCGCACGAATGCATGAAAAGACACAAGCACACATTCTACAACCTCTCAATTATTTGACATGAAGAAAAGAAAACGGCCGTTGGCTACATGTAACAATACTGCAATATTGGTAGAAATAAAACATGCCTAATTTTGCGCACGTTTAGATGAATCACCATGGCAACTGATTCGATTTTCATCCAGATAATGGAAGATTCTCAGTTGTCAGTGAAGCGACTAAAAGTTCACCATTCAGGACAATAAAGAAATAAAACTGAAAAAAAAAAAACACACACACACACACACACAAAAACTGGCTATGAAATAGTGTGTGTGATATGCTACGGATACAATCGCCTGAGTGGTGAAATTACCTGTTTAATTAACTATGTCTTACACAAAGCTTGTCCATCTTACATGAATTAGCTACTGCATTCATCGGGATCAAGGCTTATTTAACAGTTTCATTGCATAATAGGTATTACAAAGGCGGATGAGTTGATCCCACGTTTTATATAATACTGTAGTAGAAACAAGAAAATCAAAAAATCACAAAGAAATTCATAATCTCGTCAAATCTCTATAAATTACCAATAGACTGCGGTGGTTAAGACATGCAGACAGAATGACAAACAACAGAAACGTAATAAATGAGTAAATTAAAAAAAAAAATGGTGACTGTGATTAGAACACAAGCGAGACTAAGAAGGTGACGGTAAGATGATATTCAGTCAGACCCACAGACACATGTGGAACCATCAAATCACCATCAAACGGATAAAGATGGTCAGTTACCGATATAACTGGAGGTGGGTGATGTCTGCGGGGATGAATTTCAAGGGTTGGGAATGGTGAAGAAGAAGTTTTGGTATAGTTTTGTTTGAAACCGGTACCATCATCAAACTACCAAAGAAAGGAGATTTATGGATATGTGATAACAGAACATCTTGTCTCGAAAGCTGAAATATTTTGGTCATATCGAACACCGAGGCGTATTGGAAAAATTAATAGTAGAAGGCATGGTAAAAGGAAGGTGGAGCAGGGGCCGACCAAAATGAAGATGGCACACGAGGCTTGAGAGCTGGCGAGAGACAGAATTTCTTTCAGGCAGACTATGATGAGAGCGACGTTGTACAAAAGACCGGCAAATGATGATGCTGAATAACTGAAAATATATCCTACTTCTGTCAGTAACAAGTACAATCTTTCGCGGATTATTATAATTACCCAAAAACTTGAGGGTAGGGTTAGGCAAAAACAAGCTGGTTTCAGAAAAAGAAAATAATTACTGACCATGTTTTCACACTACATGGAAAAAACTGAACAGAGTAATAAAAGAAATATTGCATTTCATATGGTCCTTGTAGATTTTGAAAAGGTTTTGAAGTTGCATATGAAATCACCATGGAGGAATTTGTATCACTATCATCATATACAACAGAAAATAGTAGAGCTTTAATGCAAGATTCCTCGTGCGGGTTCCGAGGCCCTATTGTAGAGAAAAAATAATAAACCCACTGCCTACACAAAAGCATGTTGTAAGAGTTGACTTTTTGGGAGCTTTCTTCGAAGTCGGAGCACATGAGAGGCAGGGAACCAGCAGTCTGCATAAAAATGAGTCAGATCTGTAAAGCGGATGCAAACGCAACACTCAGATTCTCGAACAGGACTGGAGTTCAGAAGTCGATAAACAACCAGCACTTTCCGCCAGAGTTTACAGCTGGTGAACGCTAAGAAGCGAAAAATAATAATGCAAGACAGTTTGCGATAACTATACAGCAGAACGGTTCTTTGTCAACACAGGAGTTAGGCAGAGTTATATACCATAACCTTTTTTTTAAAACCTGGGCATTGACTGACTGGTGAAGTAAGTTACAAGAGTAAGACACAGAGGTAGCAGATAGCTCTGTTTTAAAGGATTTTGATTGTGCCGATAACAGCAGTCTTGCATCCAGCCTCAGTATGGTTGCTCAGTACCACATTGCAAGAATGTCGACAATTCCCTAAGACAGGAACGTTTCTCACACCTTTAGGCGTATTGGGCATATGAGACTTGACCTATATTTTATAGACCAATTGCCACTGGGTGGGCAATGTGGTCAACTTCACGCCGGTCGCCTTTACTTCCTATGACTATACCTGGTTTCTGCTCAAGGCTGGGTCCACCTCAAAGAGAAAGTCTTTTTTGTAAAATGTCCGGCTCCGTCAGGACCCGAACCTACGACCTTCCGATTCGGGGGGAAGCGTGTAGCCGTTACACCACGACAGATCCCGACTAAGATATAACTCAATATAAATACTATTTACTAGTATTTAAATTCAGTTATATCTTAGTCATGTCTAAAGTAATGAGAAATAATCAGAAAACTAAAACTAATCTCAAACGCTGATGCAATAAAAGAATTTGAAGAATTTATATATCTGGGAAGTAAAGTTACTTCAGATGTAGAAGTGAAAAGAATGTAGCTTCAAGAATAAACAAATAAAACCATGCAGTCAAAGATAATTAGTTTGAACAAAACTTGAAAGACACCATTTTAGGAATACTGTTTTAACAAAAGTTTTGAGAAATGACAACATAATTTATAACTCATAATTCTCACTACTTTCCGTGTGGCTTCCAGGTTCCCATTGTGGAGGAAAACAGTAATAGTCCCACTGTTAGTTAAGTAGTTAGTTAGTTGGGTTATCATCATTGCACTCCGGACATGTCCATAGGTGCTCAGATTCTCCCCTCAGTATGAACCCCAACGTCCGATGGCTACCAGTTCTAGGTTGATTAACAAGTCTTCTGGTGTGTCTGGTGTGCGTCTCGTTTTTTGCAATGCCGATCTTAATTCCCAAGTCTTCCATTCTGGGGAGTGATGTGGATTCACTGCCCCCAAAGTCCTCTTTCCTTCCCATTTCTCTGAAGACAATAATCATATCAGTATGATCCATAGCATGTAATAAGAGCCGACAATTTGAGGGTTTCCTTCTAAGTCTGTACGTCGTGACAAAAAGAAAGTTGGAAGGAAATAGCGTCCAATGAAAACCAAGAGAGCTAGACACAATGGACATCACATAATTTACACTTTGGCATCATAGAGACATCAAAGCAAAAAATAAATAAATGTACACAAGACAGCAGCTGTTTGTGTTTATACGAAGGATCGACATCATGGCACAAGGGTAGTAACCCATAAGTGTTCCGTTATATTGCTGACTCAAGCCTGAGTCCAAAGAATATCAGAGCAGTAAACAAACTCCTTAGCACTGACGAAGATCCTGAAATACTTTAGGTAGATTTTTAACTGCAAATTTTGCCCGGGCGCGCCATTAGATTACTCTTTTTCAAATTCCACCTGCCAAGGGATTTTTTTTAGGTGCGTAACAATATACACGTGCATCCGATCTTACTACCAAGAAACCAGGGGAAATTACTAAGTCCACATGAAAAAATCCCAGCTTTCACAGAGGCTTAAACCAGCACCCTAGGCGGACAACATGCATCGAGACCATGCTGTGCCCAATGATGATGAGGATGATGATGTGTGTGATTAGCAAGACCAGCTCACATAAAAAAAAAAAAAAAAATAATGAACTTCTACATTAGGTAAATAAGATTTCCGGACCACAGTCACCATCACATGTAATTCACAGCAGCTGTGCACAGACATAACTAACAATGGAAAACAGTATGAACTACCAAAAAAGAATCTTGATGTATAAACAGTTGTTAGAGATCCCAAAAGGGTAGGAAATCTAGATGCTAATTTATGCACGGACAAGAATTTAAAAATCAATTTTTCAGATCACCCAACTATACATTTAAATCCCTTGATTGTTAATTCTGACTGCTTGATTCATAACAAATAAAGTATGGTATATTCATATTGTTATCTCCAATCTGAATGATTTAGCAAGCAAGTTCTTTTTTTTAATATTGACAGTTTCTTTTTTGTTTGAAGATCACAGCTCTTGGTATATTATCGATATGTTTGTAATGATTAATAAAGAAGAAAAGATTGTGGATGGAAGAAATTAAAGAGACAAGGGAGATATTTTGACTACACATATGTATATGTGTGGGTGCCTATGTGTCGGTGTGTATGTGTCGGTGTGTATGTGTATGTATGGGTGTGTATGTGTGGGTTTATATGTACAGGTGTGTATGTGTGACTGTGGGTGTGTATGTGTCGGTATGTATGAATATCTTCGCGAACTATCTTTTACCGAAGAACGTGAGAGAGGACAGCCACGAACGAGCTGCACAAGCAGGTCGATAGCTAATTCATTCTACAGGATGTCAGAGATGTCATGAGTCAAGGAGGTTACATCTCACAAGCTCATACTCATCCATCATACCCGAGCACTCGTTCAACATCACTGAGAAGCACAGTGGGAGGAGGGGAGACAACCGGCCCAGTGCTAGAAGAAAATCCTCTTACTCTAAAGCTGCGTGGTCAATTTCTCTGTAATACATGAGGTATCATGTTAACCCACATATTTTTGGTTCAATCGTGGCTCAGTTTTTGTTTTCTTCCCTTTTCGAAAAAAGACCCAGCTCCCAAGTCGACGCAACTCAAAATTGGTACCAGGAAATGCCATTGGAAGTAAAGGAAACAGCGTGGTATTGACACACCACTCATTAGGTTTCATTGTTGGAGATTACACAAATAATGGTTTCTAGCGATTCTTGAGAAGGGTCCATTACAATGTTTATTTTATAAAGAAAGACTGGCTCGTCGAGTGATTAAAACGCCGGTTCTCATGCGGGAGAGCCAGGTTCGATCCCCGGTAAGATGCCATTCTAAGTCTTCAGGCTTACGAGGTCCCTATCTACACTGCATTAAGAAGTCTTAAATATAGATAGCAGTTTTATATTTAACTACTGTCTATATTTAACACTTCTCTAGGCAGTGCAGATAGGGATATATATATATATATATATATATATATATACATACATACATACATATATAGCCACTGTTTATAATTAACACTTCTTAAGGCAGTGTAGGTAGGGACATATATATATATATATATATATATATATATATATATATATATATATATATATTACTTGGAGCTTTGGTGGAAGAGGGGGGGGGGGCATGTAATGTACACATAATTCAATATTGTTTTCCAACTGACTTGTTGAAAGCGATAGTCTGTTTAAAAAAAAAACTTGTCACATGAGGCACAGTTTGTAATGCATGTTTTGTTTTTGCTCTAACCCTAGTTTAATACACTCCAGTCCAACCCAAAAATGATCAGCATCTCCCGGTGATGTGAAAGAGATTTTTGACCAGATTCGGAAGCTGCCTTTAGGGACTGCAATCTGGAACGGGAAATGATGGTAGAGAGAGAGAGTCTCCATTAGCTCGAAGGCCTCTTTCACTCACACAACACACACACACACAAACACTCTCTCTTTCACACATAATAATTAAAAATAAAATGGACAACTTAACAGTTATTACACTTTTAAAATGCCGAATCACAATTTAATACATTTTTATGGTGTATCCGGAGAGAAGTGGTTAAGCTCAATGCCTCAGGTTTTGAAGGTTGCGAGTTCGATTTCAGTTTGAAATGTTCGGTTTGGAAATGTATGTTTTGTCACAGATCTTTTT
>CAJHNH020000843.1:10000-77044 GCA_905116865.2 Candidula unifasciata | reverse complement strand
AAACAACATGAACAGAGTCATATAGTTTTAGAAAGATGTGTTTAGCTCCCAGGTAGACACAATTTTAATGGTTACCAGGGAAAGACCTGGGAAGTAAAGGCTGTTGGTGTGATAATGACTACATCGCCTAATTAGTGTCGATAAGCTTTAAGACATAGGTTAAGTCCTATATACACAATACACCATATATATATATGTGTGTGTGTGTGTGCGTGTGTGTGTGTATGGACACACTCGGATTAAATCTGAATGGATTTTATAATTAACTGAAAGCGCCGGGTCGACCCAATTGACCACTGGTACCCGTAAGGATGTAGACTCTAACTTTGTTTGTTTATAAATGGAACAATTTCATGGGTCAAGGGTGGTAACCCATAAGTTCTCCTTTCTACTTTTAACTTTAGCCTGAGTCAGAAGAATCTTAGAACAGTGCACGAGTTCTGCAGCACCGACGAGAATCTAGATTTCTAACTCAAAATTTTGCCCGGGCAGTTCCGTTAGGCTACTCATTTCGATTTCCAGCTGCCAAGGGAATTTTTACTTGCTCAACGACACAAACGGGAGCCCGGTCTTACTACCCAGAGACCACGAAAGATGACTATATGTCGACGTGAGAAAATCCTAGCCTTTAGCAACGCCTGAACCTGGGACCTCCAGCATTCGAGGCGAACACCCTGTCTTGAGACCACTAAGCCCTCAGACTCGAAGTTAAGACAATCGAACCATACCGGCAAACTACTATCGTTTGCAGGAAGAATTAAACAGCTCACAACGTAGCCCTATCTGCAATCGAATGTTACTTTCTGACACACAGTACAGTCAAATTATGATTAATAACATTATTTACAATGACAACACAAAGTAATTTGGAAAATTACACCTAATAGATGGGCATATTAAATAGTCATTACGTTTTCCTTATACGTCAGAATAATTGATTACTGATACACTATGAATGAGATAAGACAGAAATGAGAAACTGCTTCTCCAGACTAGATAACTAATTTACCAATTACCAGTGATTTGCTTTCCTTATTGCAATCTGTGCTACTGAGCTTTGTATAAATGATCACGGCATTATTTTGCTCTTTGTTATTGCGTCTTTTATTGTTGCGATCTTTATTTTCTTGATTAAACCTATCTTTTATGATTTATCTTTATTACTTTCGGCTTTTTCCACTCTTTATCTTTACAATCATTACTGCACCTTTTTTTGCACTCAATTATTTTGTGGAATGTACAATAAATACAGAAAGTAAGGAAAGACGTAAAGTTTTTTTTAGTCTAGTTATGTAGACGTGTAAAAAAAAAATCTGCTTTTAAACCCCCCATCCCCGCCCCCCCCCCCAACCTTCACACCCCCCCACCCCCCCATAAAAAAAATACAATACTTTCATCAAGTATAGAAAATAAAATCACTACGAGAACATGAAACCCTAAGTTTTTTCTTTTTAAAGAATGTTTAGTATAAAACAAAAATTGAGCTTGCACAAGAAAGGCAACGTTGTATTCAGCCTGATATCAACATGCTTGCATACATATAGGATTCACCTTTCACGATAAAGTCTGCCCTTTTTTCTTTTCAGCTTTCTCTTAGCTGTAACTTGCAGCGAAGAGTTCTGGTTGTATACCCACTTCTAGGCTTCAGTCTTATTCCAGAACATGAGTTTTGCCTGCATATCCGTTTTACAGACCTGACCTATTTGTGTGCCGACAATTAGTTCCTCTCCTCTTAGGCAGACACACTCCGACTTCCAAGGAAACACCCCACCCACTTTTGTTCTTTTGTCCCTTCACAATGGGGCATAGAAACCCCACGCGGGGTGGGGGGGGGGGTGGGGGGGGGGGAGAACCTTTTCAGTTATGAAAATACGTGTCATCATCATGTAGCAGGTCCTTTGCAGAACGTCGCTCCCATTACGGTCTGAAAGAAACTGTTTCTCGCCGACTCTCCCGCCTCGTGTACTTTGATATTCAAGGAGTCACTTATATCCTGTACCCATCTTATAGTCGGTCAATATGGACAATGCGTGTAAATGATCTGTTTCACGCTAGTGGCACATTGTGTATGTGAAGATAGCCCTGTTATTTCTATAGATTGATTAGCATTCAATTGTTGATGCCGCCAGGAATCTGCAGGTGGCTATTTTACACTGGTTCGACCCGTGAGCCCAGGTCATTGTATGAAAAGTTATTTAACTTTCTGGTTCAACCAACGTACTAGGTGTGATCAGCTTTAATCAGTATGTATCAAACAACAGTCATTGTCTAATTTCATACTTTACATTTGGTTTGAGCATGCTAAAGAAATCTGGCTAGCATACAGCATAGTATATGTTCTATCTTTGAAAGCAATGTCCTCAAGATACTTTCATTGTGTCTGCTGTAAGTATTTGAAGCCAAATCTTATGGTACTAAAAGATATTACTGATCTCCCGTCCTTTTTAGAACGAAATTTTTCGTTATTTGAAGCTCTACTCTGGCTCTTGCCAGAGGCCGCAATATAGTCTGGCCATAAATATGGCCTAAAGGCTGAACGCTATTTCTGGGACCTCTCCACGGTGATCCTCACCCACATGGTGGCACTTTGTGTCATCGGGTGTTTATCGCTTGTTTGATGTCCTGGTGGGGTAGAAAGTCAGTCAATCAGTCGGTACTAAAAGAGTTAAAAATGGATTCGAATTCCAGACCTTCGTGATAGCAAATAGGCATTTAGCCACTCGGCTTCTGTGGCTTGAAAAGTGCAATGTTGACTGACGATGACATATGACCAGGAGATACCTTGGGTATCTTGTCCGGTAACCAAACTGGTGTCACCAGTCAGTTTTTTTTTTTCACAAACAGTGCCTTTACAAGGGTGTGACCATCCGGGCGATTTGAAGCACGGGACTCAGTACGTTGGCAAACTAACAAGGAAAATACCAGAAACTGTGTTCAACCTCTAAAGAAGTTATAAACAGCGCTCACACAGTAGCTTCGTCAACTACTATCTCGGTATACCCCGCGCTCCTGTGCCGGTCGGAACATTACAAAAAGTAAAAGATCCTTTACTGAATTGTGTAGGAAAAATAGAAACCAACAATTTCTTTTACAAGCAGGTCGTAAAAGCGACTAAAAAGCGGTTTGCTGGAATCAGATGTGTTGGATCGAAAGGCCTAGAAATCGCAGCCCAGCTGTAAACCATAACACAACCCCGCTAACCTCCCCCCTCCCTCCCTTCCCAATCGCCTTTTCAACGGCGAATCAAGAATAAGAAGTGTTCTGTGAAGACATACGGCAGAGAGTTTTGAAGACTCATTACAGGCAACTTTCAGTGAGGAGATGGCACTTGCCGAAAACGGAAAAGGGACAGAGAAAGATATGGTAAATAAAACGCAAGGAAAAAAAAAAATAAATTGAAAATGCTGCAAGGCTTGCTTGTACGTCTACAGCGAAGATAAATGGTTTGCAGAAAGAAGGCGAGAAACAAGGTCAACAGAGGCAGAAATTGGCCAGTGGGAATTCATAACAAAACGTTCCCGAAGATGGAGCAAACGGGATGTCAATGTTAATTTAGACAACCATCCATCAGGTAGCTGGCTATTTATTCTCTTTCTTTATTACACAAAATCTATCTTACGCTCATTACTCGTCAGCATCCATTTACTTGAATCATCAATATACAAGACAAATGTTTACATGTTTAGCTTATGATATACATTATAAATGTATTGAAATGATATATGTATCGCAGTGGGTAGAATACTTGTTTAGAGTCCGAGTGTTCTTGTGTTTAAATGAGGGCTGTACCGAATATTCGCGGCCGAATAGTGGACCTAATAATTATTCGGTATTCGGCCGAATAGTTGCGGTCGGGCCGAATACGAATAGTGGTTACTACACCCGTTTCTGGACTGCTGGAAAATAAACACATCAAGATTTCCCACCTTAGTTCATACTGTCAAGCATTATCTTTGTGCACCACCTACGAGCGTACCAAATGAACGTCTGTTTAGTAGAACTGAAAATTCCTTCAGTTAGACAAAAGCTGCCTTATGGCTGACAACATAAAACGATTTTTTTTGGAGAGCTAATGTTTAGATTAAGCTGTCAGGCGGGAGCCCATTCCTACCACAGAAGACTGAATGATGCAAAACTAACTCAGCGTACGTTTATTAGAAGGAGGAAGAATGGGCCTCAGTTTGAATATTGGGAAGACAGAAGTAATGGTGATATCATAGAAAATAATTATTCCTAAATGTGTAATAAAAGTCAGTGGTTTTATTTTTGGGACAAGTACAGAAATGTTAGCATCTGGACATGGATAACATCATGGAAAATAAGAAAAACCAGAATTATCATCATCAGTGGATCATGTCGCTCCATAAAGCTGCGACTGGAATTATCAGTTCGTGTGGCGACAAGGAGATGACAGATCTTTCCAGTGGTCAGATAACATGAATATAACTATCTCCTTCTGATGATAAGTTCTTGGCTGTCCAAGTCTTGTGAGAAACAGAATAGGCATGCAAAAAACTGCCATTTTATAAAATGAAGAACATCTTATGCAATATATCTTTGTCATTGAAGGTTAGAAAAAAGAATTCTTGCGCTACATACAATCCAGTTTTTATTGGCTGTACAGCCTGACAATCGGTAGGCAGGATCAAAGATTCTTAAGCCTCAGAGATGTGGTTTTACAGAACAATGCTCGACATGCCGAAAGAAAAGCAACTGATGATGATGATTCACTATTCGTATTCGGAACATGTGGTGATACTCGAGAGAAAATTCGAATAGTTGTGTTAGCACACGCTAATATTGCATATTCGGGTGTAATCCCCATGAATAGATGAAACTATTCCGGCTTTTCGGCTATTCAGGCCGAATAGTGAAAATCACTCGGTACAGCCATAGTTCAAATCAATATTGAGGAACTGATAACATAAATTCTGGCTTTTAAAACGACCCATCTTAGCACAGATAAGAGACAATTGTGTGGTAAGCAAAGGCGGGTGCGATACATACATCACCCATGGAGTTACTAAGTAATCCAAAATACGTCTGGTTATGACCATCTACCCAGTATATTTTATGGCATAAAAAGCGTTGCTTTGATATGACGTTTATGATCTGGCGTCTTAAGGCTGGCTCCGTACAATGGATTCAGTCACTGTGAAACTCCACTGTGTCTGCCGTTACCTTCATCATGCACCAGGGTATGCAGGTGTTTGTTAGGAATGAAAGAACTGATAAATCAGTGGGTCTGCCTTAGTTTAGGATGGCTGGTTTATGTTACTACCTTTCCCAGAGAAAATAGATAAATAATAATAATTAAAAAAAATCAATACTTTGTTTTTAGATGCAAAGTTTGTAACCAGATTACAGAAAATAACAAAAGAAAACTGTTCGAAACGAGCAATTAGTTACATGTAAAATCATTGACATATGTAATTTAATTACAGCTTGGTTTTGTCGCCAGTTCGTCTGTTTACATTTTTACGGTATAGACTCCGGAACATGGGGCTGACTGGAAAGATTATTGCGAAAAGAGAAAGGGAAGATAAACAGATACAAATCTGACAAATTCACCATATTTGGGGGGGGGGGGGTGGGGGGGGGGCACTGACCTGATCCGTGATTCTGATGATCGTATGATACGGCTTACTATCATCATATAGGCCTATAAGCCGGCACATGACGCTGATAGCTCACCAAATGAGCCAATCGTTTGATTATTCATTTTATTTTTTGAATAATTCATCTTTGATTGTTTGTTAATTTGTTATTTGTTTAGTTTAGTTTAGACGACGTATCAACATCACAGCACAAAGGTTTACAGATAACCCATAAGTGATCCGTTCTACTTCTGACTCAAGCCTCAGTCTCGATAATCTTAGCACACGGCACGAACTCTGCAGCACTTTTGGTAGATTTTTAACTCCAAATTTTGCCCGGGCAGCGTCGTTTGGCTACT
Source organism: Candidula unifasciata (assembly GCA_905116865.2). Classification (NCBI taxonomy): domain Eukaryota; kingdom Metazoa; phylum Mollusca; class Gastropoda; order Stylommatophora; family Geomitridae; genus Candidula; species Candidula unifasciata. The sequence continues at coordinate 71,088 of CAJHNH020000843.1, read as the reverse complement.
CATTTTCGATTTCCAACTGAAAAAATAAAAGATTTTTTACGTGCCCTATAATACACACGGGCGTCAGATCTTGAATTTGGGACCTCCAGCCCTCGAGGCGGACGCCAAGCCTCGAGACCACGCAGTCCCAAGTCTTTGTTATTTGTTGAAAGTATTCATATTTTCAATAGTGGACTGGTAAAAACCGTAGAAGAGGGTATGGTATCGGGTTAAAGGGGCAGGAGATGACCAGCGCAGAGTTGGGCACGTGACGTTAGAGACATCTTGGGCACAAATGCACACGAGAGGGAAGAGCTGGCAAAGGACCAAGTATCTTTCAAGAGTGCTGTGAATAGAGCAACTTTCTGTAAATCGCCTGCAACGTGATGCTGATGAGTAATGAAAACCTATCTCATCGTCGTTTATTGTCTGCACACATCCACAACCCCCCCCCCCTCCCACCCCACCCCTCTTCTGTTTCTTTAAATAACAGTTCACACAGAATTGTCAACATATGTATGCACCGGGTCACAGAAATCCGATATCGAGAATTTTCTGTATGAGAAAGCAATTATTCTTTGCTTGTCTCGCAAAATAAATCTAGAACTTTCGCGCCTTTCTACACTGATCCGACCCTAGTTTTCGAAGGTAATATAGAATGCACACTTTTCGCAATACTTAGTTCAGTTATATTTAGTAGTAGTAGTACATTTTACCCCACTAGGATATCACACAAGCGATAAACACCCGATGACACAAAGTGCCACCATGTGGAAGAGGGTCCCAGAGAGGTCCCAGAAACCGCGTTCAGCTATCAGACCATATTTATGGCCTGGCTATATTGCGGCCCCTGGCAAGAGCCAGGGTGGGGTTTCAAAATAACGAAAAAATGCATCCCACAAGAGGATGACAGGATTACATTATTCAGTTATGTTTACTTCTCTTCAAATGAGTGCATCACCGAATGTTTATTTATTGCAGAAACTCGTCATATGCATACAACTTGAAGTTTGATCTTGGGTTTTTATCAAAATAGCCTGTTATTGTGGTCTGCCTTTGTGACCTGCCAATAGCCATAAGAAGCTGGTTTAGTTTCCCTCATATGTTTCCAATGCCTTAAAGCCGCGGCATTGCTAGACTTTCCGGAAGTCACAGGTTCCAATCCACATCAAAATGGTTTTCCCTACCGCTTTTCAGAAATGACAGTGTACACAGTAGTCCATGAGAAACGAATTGTCCAAGTGGAAATGGATAAGCTTTTTTTGCCTCTCGCTATGAAGATTGTGAATTCAATTTCCAAATCACCTTTTCTGATTGCCTCTACAAGTGTTGTGGAGATCTAAGCGCATCGTGACTGGAGCTACGGAGTTTTTGTGAAATTATCTGGTCGGACGGAGAGAGAGACCGAAATTTACTGAATAAAATTTGACACAATAAATTCAGTTCCTTTGACTTCCAAAAGCCTTGAAAATTATTTAGATAAAACAATGTATAGCTATTTACACAGACAACCTTACGTGGTTAAAAGAAATGCTTATACAAAGTGCAACTAGATCAATTAATTAACTAATTTTAATACAAGCATGTGACGGCAATAAAGAAGTGTAAATTACAATGCGTAGAATGAACAAAGCCAAGTCGGTTTGCATGCAAAGCTATATGTCTTCTACAGGCATGTCTTCGTTAATGCAGACTCCAAAAATGCATTATTCGATTGGCTGCCAGCTCTATAGATATCCCACGTCGCATTTCATGGGAATGACATTGTGGATAATGTGAGGTTACGGCATGGATAGCTCAAGCCCCTGTCTGAGAGTGAAATGAATTCTTGTTGAAATAATAGTGAATTAGAAGTGAATGCTATAGAAGAAATTGATAACTGTCATAGATATCAGGGATCTGATGAACATTTGGTATATTTAGGAACTGTTTTATTCCCATTAGGAGGAACTGAATAACGAAGCTCTCAAACCAACCTGCTGATACGTGGTTAAAGTAGCCTTTTGCAAAATAGAATCTCTACGTTATAAAAACGAAACAATAAATAAAAACTGCTGTCAATTTGCAGCACACAAAAAAAGGGGTCGTGGGGGGGGGAGGGGTGGGGGACCCCTCCCAAATGATAAAAAAAGAATATAATACTGAAATGTGGCGCGGTGATTTATGTCACAGGCGTGAGGGGAAGTTAAGTCCAACATGATGTGTATAAGGAGATACTCCATACGTCACTCGGGCGCCAGTCCTTAACTATCCTGGTTGTACGGAACCTCACGCAAGACCCCTACAGCACGTCCTCGTCGTGCGCCACGGATAATGTCTCAAATGAGCATTAACAGAGCTGTCACAGGGATCTCGGAGTTCGGCGGCCCCCAGAGGTGATGTGTCCTTGTGGCTCTCATCAGCCCGTCCCCAAACGCTTGGTGTGAAAAATGTTATCAAAACTCATTAGGAACATGAGTAGGTTTGCCAAACGTACAGCCAAAATTACAACCCTTGGTTAAAAGACTGCGGAGTAACAGAGAACATTGTTCACTGCACATCCTCTGTTAACCCTCAGGTGTCGTCGTCACGCGCTGAGGTATACCACAACAGCAACCATCCATAGGCTGGCCATCCTTGTACATCCTCGGTTAACCCCCAGTGTCGTCGTCACCGCGCTGGAGGTACACCACAACAGCAACCATCCATAGGCTGCGTGACCATTCATGTACATCCTCGGTTAACCCTCAGTGTCGTCGACAACCGCGCTGAGGTACACCACAACAGCAACCATCCTAATTGTCCGACAAAACTAGATCATACGGATCAAAATCTGACCATCAAAATTTGTATTGAACTGAAAAAGACCGAATGTCCACACCCAAAGAACCCCACTCGCCAGAGTGTTGGGACAAAACTGATAACGATATGCTGATGCAGGATGTAAAATTTCTGTCGGGCTAACGGCTCGTCAAAGAAAATCTAACGTGCGAAGAAAAAAAGAATGTACCTATCTGTGTGGTCACAAAAGTCCAAACCCACGGGATTGCTCCCACGCTGACTTCCAGAGGGGCGCAGCCCCTGTCGAGCGGGAGGCCTTGATACGGTTGTGAGGTTAAGCAGGCATGTGCAGGACGTGACGATTCCTTGGGTGAGCCCAGAACCAGAGCGCCATGTGCCGGCTCTGCATGCATGGAAGCCTCCTTGGATGGCGGGGGAATGCCCATGATCTGCCCCTGCCTTCCCTTGAGGGCTAACTGTTCCACGGGGGGTCTGCCCCAAAGGGGTACTCCGAGGGCAATACCTGCGGAGGAGACAAAGTGGACACCACACAAATCAGGCAACGTCTCGACCCACACAAAACAATGGCCACAGTCAACCTAGAAATAGGCCTGACGTCTTCCTTCGAAGTCGGAGTACAGCTGCCCATGAGGCAGGGAAATGAAAAACGGTTGTACACCCAAGCAGCACAGGGTTACAATTTCCTTGTTTAAAAAAGGGGTGGGGGCAATTTGAAAATGGACTCCCCATGAGTTAAAGTTACACAGGGGGCATTCTAATTTGAGCATGGCTTACGTTCAGCATGGCTTAGGTGCAGAATGGCTTAGCTGCAGCATGGCTTACGTGCATCATGGCTTACGTGTATCATGGCTTACGTGCATCATGGCTTACGTGTATCATGGCTTACGTGTATCATGGCTTAGGTGCAGCATGGCTTAGCTGCAGCATTGCTTAAGTGCTGCATCGCACACAAACAAGTTGGGAAATACTGATGTAGATGTTTCGAAGAAATCACAAATTTACATCAGGCTATGTCAACATTGACTGCTGGCAGTTAAGATATTCAAACTTTTCAGAGCATTAAGGGGGATTTTGTTTTAATGTCTGGCAAGGGTTAAATATATTTTTCAACCATATTCTTGAATTCATCTTCCTTCTCTTCAGCTTTCTGCTATGGCCTGATTTTTGCGTGTACGTCCCTTTTACTTTGCTTATGTGTGTGCAGTTAGTTCTTCCTTGCCGATCGGGCAGAAGCACTCCGACTTCAAAAAAATCTCCCACTTAGTCACTCTTACTACATGCTTGTTGGCGAGGCAGTGGTTCTATTCTTGTTTTCCCCACAATTCAAGCCCGTAGCTCTTTGACTGGCAAGACCTACATTGAGGTGCATACATAATAAAGAGTAACTATAGTCTGTTTCTACTGAAGATATTCGACTTTGCTGAGGAAGGAAAACATTATCTAAATGTTTTTTGGAAGTGTTAAGAGCTCTGGCATTGTGAAATATACAACACGCGGTATAAGCGCGAGTGCGAAATATCCTCATGACCTTATGTGATGGTCGGATCAGGAGTAAGGTGGTCAGCAGGTCGTCCAATTAGAAGCGAGCTAGTGTGTAAATGGGGAGACCAGCGTAAAATTTACCATGAGAGAAGCTGTGTGAGTGATTTGTTTAAATATTAATAAAAGCAAACCAACCAAAAAGTGGGAATGAAAGTTAGGTGACCCTAGACAATTAGATCACAGTAACAGAAGTTCAGAATTAATAGGAAGTATAAGTATACGTGAATTACATATGTTTTAGTGGCAGTGTTATGATATAATTTATGAATACGCATTGAAAAAGACAGATAAACATATGTCGATTGTAAACGTGTTTACTGGTTTCTGTGTATGTGTGCATTGTCAACTCGAGTGTTTATCGGTGATCCTGTCTTGAAACATTTTAATGTCTGTGACTGTTATTATACCTAGACTTTTGCAAAAGGGTACACACATTAAAAATTAGAGCCATAACTGAAAGGATGGGGGCGAAGCGGGGGGGGGGGGGGAAGAGGGAAAGGCTAGTGTGTCATATATACACGGTCTAAAGACAGAATAAGTGAGGAAAGTAAAGGACACTGTCCACGCCTTTAGGCATATACAAGGAATATACGACCAATCCAATCGGCATTCTGTGGTTGATATGGTCAACTTCATACCGGTCGAGTTTACTTTTGTTGATATAGTCAACTTCATACCGGTCGCCTTAACTTTCGAAGACTTTACCTGGTCATTTTTGAGAAAGAAAAGTCCTACTACTAAACCCTGACCTTCGCATCTGCGGGCTAGCGTCTAGAATGAGTGTTGAAAGACCACAAAATATGATCAGAAGATGCGGGCTAGCGTCTAGAATGAGTGTTGGAAGACCAAACAATATGATCAGAAAAGACATAAACAACGATTTATTGCTTGACATATCACTGCATTCTTTAAAGTGAATATAACTTAATTAGGCAAAGTAAATAAAATAACTTAGCACTTTCAACTGACACACAAACAGACATCACACACAAACGTAACTGACTGTTTTACAATGGTGAACACCGGTTTATAGCTATATTGTTAATATTTTCTTAAATGCGGCACTTGGTGTGAATGTTTGGTAGTTAGAGCCTCTGCAAACTGAATCATACCCTCCTAAACATTCGTCCCTGTCGTACTCTCTTAAAAACAAAATTAGGTCGTCCGTTCGTTAATCCTCATCTAAAATAACACAATGGGACCCTGGTCGATGTGTGGGAAACTGCTCAAACCCCCACTACCATCTGCTGTCGGTATCACTAGTAACACGTACCTTCTAAAATCAATAACAGTATTAGAAACTCCCTTTTGTCTGCCAGAAAGAAAACGTGATGTGGAAAAGAGTCGATCGTGTCAGTGTCTTGTCTACGAAAACATGAACAGAGGAACCTCGTGTCCCACCCTATCCAACAAGCACACACCGAAATCCTTGATCTCTTAACCGCCGGGGGATACTAATCAAATACCAGCTCATTATTAGATAAGCACAAAGGTTCACGGGGAGATAAGCGTTGGTATTATTAGATTATGAGTAGACATGGAGGATTCAAACTGCTTTGTATTGTCTGTTGATTATCTGCTTATTTATCATAATTGTAAACGAGAATCACATGTGTGATTACTGTGATAATGATGCTTTGCGGGTATTAGTTTATCTCATCATCATCATTACTATCACTTTCAGCATTACCACCGTTAACATCATCACAACCACTATCGTTCCCACTACCATATAATCAGGGGGCTGCGTGGTCTCGGCATGGTGTCCGCCTCGAGTTCTAGAGGTTCCGGGTTCAAAACAAATCCCACTAAGGGCTGGGATTTTTTAGCGTTGACTTGAACTTCTAGTAATTCCCCTGGTCTCTTAGTAGTGAGATCGGCCGCCCGTGTGCACTATTGCGCACGTGAAAAAATCCCCTGGCAGTTGGAAATCGAAAAAGAGTAGCCTAACGGAGCTGCCTGGGCAAAATTTGGAGTTTAAAAAATCTACCCAAAATATTTCAGGATCCTAGCAGGGGCTACAGAGCCCGTGCACTGTGCTTAGCTTTCTCGGACTCAGACTTGAGTTAGAAGAAGAACGGAGCACTTATAGGTTACTGCCCGTGTGCCATGACATTGATCCGTTGTTCAAACCTCAAACCTCAATACCATATAATCACCATCAGCACTATCATTATTATTTACAACATCGTGCAGCTTTGCCAACGAAAATGGGAACCACTGGTTGCCATTTGAGATGCTCCGAAGAATATCAGACCAGAGCAAATCTTTATGAGGAGCGGCTGGCCGAACCGTTAGAACGCTAGGCTCTCAAGCTTGGGACCCGGTTCGAATCCTCGGTAAGGCTGTGGATTTGTGTATGTCGGGTGCAAAAAAAAAAAAAAAAATCCTCACCTGCACAGTCGTGGCGACAGCACTAGTCATGCAGCCATAAATCACCAGGCTTAAAAAAAAACCTGTCTACACCGCGAAAATGGTAAAATAAAGACAGTACATGCCAAGTCTTTTTTCTACGCCTTAGAACAGAACCCAGTCGACTTCGCAGCCACATGTACCCACAATTTTAGATTGTCCCAAAAACAACATCTCTAGGCAAAACTTCTGGCCAAGAGAGACACTGATGGAAGTCAAACTTTACGGGCCACTAAGTGAATTTCACAAGACAGTGAAGTTTATGCTAGACACAACATTGCAGATATAGATAATCTATTTCGGGCAAACGAAAGAAAAAGAAGAAGTATCAGATAATATATGATTTCTTCTCCAAAATATGGTATTTGACCAAACTATCTTTTTGCCTTCGTCTAGCCATTTTTGCTCCATCAAGTTTTCATGTTGTTACTAAAAATAATTTCACGTATAGCATTCCCCATAGCTGTTTTTTTTTGTGTATTTTGTTATTAGCAGAAAAAAGTTACCGATACTCACCACCACGTTTCTTAAAAGGTGCCGGTACTTACTACAATGATTATATACATTAGCGTTGAAAACGTAATGCCTAGAAGGTGCCGTTCGGCGTACTATTGCGTACCGCCATAAAGAAACCTGGTATTTCTTATTCATTCACCAACATCTAGACATAGAATTATTATAGCAATGAATTTTTCACTAGCTGGTTGAGGGTCTAAGCTTTAGCAGAAGATATAAGCAACATAAAGGAAGAGGAAAGTCAAGACAGAAACCAAGAAGATAATGAATATTTTATGCAAGGTTTCTTTATTAAAGCGGTTGTTGCTGTGGCGTTGCTAGACGCCTGCATGCAGATCAGAAGGTCCTGGGTTCGTGTCCTACCGGAGCGGGACTATTTGTTAAAAAAAAAAATGACTTTGAATCGCAATTCGACCCAGCCTTGAGTGGGTACAAGATGCAGTCCTAAGAAGTAGAGGTGGCCGGCGTGATACTGACCACATCACCCACCAAGTGCCGATTGGTCTTAAAAAATATAGGACTAGCCCTATGTTTCCAATACGCTTAAAAGCGTGGAAAATGGACCGTTTATCTTTAAAACGATAAATAAATTCGTTGTTGAATTGTACAGAACCAGTTGTGATGTTTGCAAGTACACCATTGACAGTTAACCGATGAGCGGTAGATTTCTTGTTGGTCTAACAAGGGGCGCCGGAAGCTTGAGTTTAGGCAGGTAGGTAGTTTTTTTGCTGGGGAACAAGTCGCCATGTTCAAACAGGATCAGGAAAACCTTAGATTGTAATTATGGCTAGGTTATGTGCGCCACATAAAATTGCCTAGCACTGCACGCCATTAGAAGCCTGCAAAACACCCCTGCAGTGGTGACACGATCAAAAGAGACAGATCCAAATTCTGGTTCGACTGGCGTCGAAGTCGTCTACCGGCGAGCCAAGTGGCTACCTGGTCGCCAATAAGGCTCAGATCACCTGACTGAATATTTAAAAGGGAACTAAGCCCCCCTCCCCTTTTTTTTCTTCCAGTCACTCAATTGACGATGTTTTCTTTGTTTCGGCGCATTATGGCCTCTGTAATATTTTTTCTTTGGAATAATGACGAGGAAAATAGACTAAAAACATGGCAAGATACGGACGATTACGAAACAAAACTGCGAGAGACACAGCTCAGGGAAAGAACTGATCGCTTGTATCAGAACTGACACGGGCCACAATGACTTGACGTGCGACAGGAGGGGGTCAATGGGAAAATGTCGTGACAATATTAGGTGTAGAGGGAAAAGTGGTCATGAAGCTGTCAAGGAGATGCGGCATAGGGGGCATGAAGACACATTTCTATTAGGAATGACTGGCAGCACGCGTGATAAAGGGCTGGGGGAAAAGGAGATGACCAGCACAACGTGAAAGGCATGGACTAGAAGAGAGGAGGAGGAAGAAGAAGAAGAAGAAGAAGAAGGAGAAGAAGAAGAAGAAGAAGAAGAAGAAAAGAAAAAAGGAGAAGAAGAAGAATAAGAAGAAGAAGAAGAAGAAAAAGAAATCAAAAAAAAAAAAAAAAAAAAAAGGGAGAAAGCAATAGAGAAGAAAAAGCGTAAGAAAAGGAGAAGTAATTTATAAACTCAAAAACAGTGAATTGTAATGCTAATATAAATAAAAGAATTAGGTGAAATCTTAAGTTGGAAAAAAAAGCAGTATTGAAAAGTTAAAAAGAGAATTTTAAGCTAGATGAGCAAAAGATCCAAAGTGATACAAGTGGGATAATAATACCAGAAACAGGAATATCAGTCGGAGAAAATCAACAACAAGAGCGAGAAACATTATTTGTTGGTAGTCCCTTGTAGCCAGCTTGAAGATGGTAATCAATTGATTGACTGGCTCAGATAAAATGATTTTAAAATATGGTCGTAATCAGTACCTTTTAATATGAATTAGTTTGTCTGCACGTCTGCCTATAGTGCATACTTTACTGATTGATCATCTATGCGGTGTTTACTCGCCGGAGTGTCATATTTTAGATCATGTCGTACAATAATCCCGGTCGAGTTCAACATGATTAAATCATAGAAGCTTTCCAGACAGAGAGCGGTCATTGTTACTGGTATCAGTATTAGCAATAGTTGAGCGTCAGCCTTGTTAACTGGCTTATGATTGATAGGAACAGAAACAGGACGTGATGAAATGAAAACCTCTAATCGCGTTACTACCAACGCTTGAAATGTATTCTAATTAGAATGTGAGCAGAATTAGGCAAATAAAATGTTTAGAAAGATGCATAAACAAGTCATTGTCAATTATACATTAAAAGAGATTAAAAAAAAAAAAACCGAACCAAGGGATGTATTCTTTTATTTCGTTTTTTTTTCGAGATGATTCATGTTTCCTTTCTATACCTTTCCATTACTGCATATTTCGAAGTTTATGGTAACATTTTCATCGCCTGTCAATATTATTAATGGAAACACACATTCTATTTTAGGCAAGAAGTTTAAATTAATTCAATGTGTTCTTCGCTAACGGTTGAATGAATGAATGAATGAATGAATGAATGAATGAATGAATGAATGAATGAATGAATGAATGAACGAAAAATTGAATCAAGAATTGGCATTCCTGGTGTCGGGACATTCCCACAGGTGCTCCTTCTCCTTCTTTAGTAGCCAGCGAAGAGTAAAGATATTAAAAGTACCTGTTGCAACGGGATTTAAAAGTTTGCCTATGTTTTCCTCTCATTGTAGAATATCTTTCAGACCCCCCCCCCCCCCCCCCGATAAATTATTTTATCAATGTATGGATGTGCGGTCTGCTCTTTTGCACTGTACACTTGATCAGATGGAGCCTTCACAACTTCTGTATTTTATCATAATGTAGCTCAAGACCCAGAGAAACCACTCTTGCACTGTCACTGGCGGTATCGGTCGTCTTCCAAAGCAGCAGGGTGCATGCCTACCTGCGGCGACACTCTTCTCAATACCCCAGTTGCATTCTTTATATCTTTTGATAGTACCAATAGTTGTGTGTGTGTGTGTGTGTTTGTGTGCCTCTAACGATAGCAGTAATAGCAGCAACAATAGCAGCAGCAGCAGCAGCAGAAGCAGCAGCAGCAGCAGCAGCAGTAGTAGTAGTAGTAGTAGTAGTAGTAGTAGTAGTAATAGTAGTAGTAGTAGTAGTAGGAATAGTAGTAGGAATGGTTGTAGTAGTAATAGTGATAATTATACAGAAACCAATTGTAGAAACAGCGGCAATAGATATATCAATAGTAGCTGTAGTTGTTATAGTGGTGGTAGAAATAGCTGTAGTAGTAGTGATTATTAGTCTAATAGTAGTAGCAGTAGTAGTAGTAGTAGTAGTAGTAGTAGTAGTAGTAGTAGTAGTAGTAGTAGTAGTAGTATTATTAGTAGTAGTAGTAGTAGTAGTAGTAGTAGGAGAGGGATTAATAGTAGTAGACGAAGAACAATAGCAACAAAAACAAGCATACAGGGAATACAATAATCTATACCTACCACGTGTACGTAAAGAAGTATAATATATGACTTTTCAAATCTACACATTTATATTTCCTTTTCACTCCTATAAATGTACGCACAGTTATTTCGTGAATTAAGTCCCTCAAAAGTCTACAGTGATGTTTAGTGTTAAATTTACAAATGTTTGTAATGTTTTATCACCAGCCAACCTTATTTAAAAAAAAAAAAATGACATGTACTTGTATAATATGCGATGCAAACATTCTTCGGTGCTAACTCGGTCGAAATCACCCAGTTTAAACTTCCGGGATCATATTTTCAGGAGAGAAAACAAGCTTGTGTTTGCCCTAGACGAGATCAATCCTGGCTTGATTACCTATTTATTTTCAGGTGTAACATTTGTTTAATATTGCTGTCTGTAGGGCAGTATGATTTGTCTGTCTAATATCTCAGTCTAACTTTGTTCATCTGTCTGTCTAGCTGATTAAACTGCATGTATGTCTGCCTGTTTAACTAGATTCCCATTCTGCCTTCCATTTTATCTACATGCCCACCAATCATTTTGTCAGTCTTATATTTTCATCTCTCTGTATCTACACTGTCTGTCTGTCTGTCTGTCTGTCTGTCTGTCTGTCTGTCTGTCTGTCTGTCTGTCTGTCTGTCTGTCTGTCTGTCTGTCTGTCTGTCTGTCTGTCTGTCTGTCTGTCTGTCTGTCTGTCTGTCTGTCTGTCTGTCTGTCTGTCTGTCTGTCTGTCTGTCTGTCTGTCTGTCTGTCTGTCTGACTAGTCTGCCTATCTGCTCCTATTTCTATCCACATGTTTACCTGCCAGATTGTCTGCCTCTCTGACCGCCGTGTATCAATGTAAGGTTTTAAAGGGTTCGGAAATTATAGGCAAGAGAAAAAGTGGGTAAGAAAAACAAATAGTTTATGCTAGCTTTACAAAATAGATCACAATAAACAAACAAAGGACGTTGCGGCGATTAGCCTTCATCAGTACATAAAGAACAACACGGCACACATGCATAAATATGCTCTAACTATGAAGTGACTACATAGGACTCTATCAATGTATGGTTGACGTTGATCTGACACTGGAAAATATAAATCATGAGCAAAGGACAACGGAGCCTAGAGTCCCTGGCACACTGAACCCCCTTCCCTAGAAAATGTGTATTGGGTTGAGCTCCCTCCCACTCACTCTTTTTTCTTTGTATCGGCGCATCTGATATAATCTACATCTGATATTTTTTATGTACATTAAACACAATTCCAAACAGTGACAGCAGTCAATTAACAGCTTCAACAAAACCCTGTCTTATAGGCACTGAGAGGTAACCAGAAAATAGTTAGTTATATTCAGCAACCAGTAATTATGTGTTATATTCAGCAAAGAATTCGTTTCGTACACGCCCTCCAGGGTTATAATTTCCATATGTCTTCACAATGTGTTCTACTATCAACCAAGCGATGAGACCACGCTTTCCGATGATGGAAATGCCTTCGTTGTCGAAGTCTTTTGCTAATTCGCTCAAAATCTATGAGTGTGATAAATGTGACAGTATAATAGTATTAATAATACAATAATTTACTTACAGCACTATCAACATCTGCCCACCCACAGTGGGTAAAATACAGGTTACTTCGTAAACCGTCGGGTACCCTAGTATTACAGTGTTATACGTCTTAACAGGGGTTTCTGAGATGTGAACTTGAACATGTTTCGTCGGCGTCTGTGGCTTAGGCGTTGCGAACTCGCTTTGTAATGCCGGGGTGCAGGGTTCGATTCCAACTGGGATCCCTGCACCTTTCGTTGGTTTCGACAGTGGTATCGAAAAGCCACCGTCCAGAATGCAATGGCAAACTACTGAATGTAAATTTGGCCAGACAAACCACCAGCCAGTACTTGTTTCGTTCTCGCCCATGCGTTGCACATGACCAGTTCCAGTTAAAAGGCCGTACAGCTCAAACGGGAGGACAATGCAATCAACGAGGGGTAAAAATGTGTTATAGTCGGTCTTACCAACGCTCTGCTATCAATGTCAAACACTGATACTGTCTTTAGAAGACAGAAAGAAAATATTCAAGGCATAACTGAAATGTTTACGCACTTAGCTAGGTGTAATGAGAAAAGATTGACTTAGGACAATTATATCAGGAGAAGAGTCCGCATTGAACCAATACTTAACTGTATAGGTAGACAATAGATCAAATGGTTTGGCCATTTAACAAGATTGGCATCAGACAGGGCACTACCGAGAACAATGTTATACATATACAACGGTAACAGTTCGAGAGGTCCACCAAGCAGAAGATGAACTGCAGAAATATCAGACGCATTGAAAAGTACTTTATACCAAGGAAACAGAAGAATCCGTTTCGGAAATCTCTTCCTGTCCTGACGCCGTGAGGCATTGCAGTAGAGAAAACAAAAAGAAGATGCCCGGTCGGTTCTTTTCTGGTATCAATTTATTATTTCTTCTTCTGCCATTTCGTCGTTTGACTTTAACACTTTCTTTCTTTCTGTTGTCCTAATATGTAAACAGAAAAGCGTTGCAGAAAAGAATTAGACGTAATTTCCATCTAGTTGCTGTAGGGGGAGGAACGGGTTCCCTGCGACTTAAGAAGTTAGTTGTGTATCCTTTACAGGACGTTGCATAACCAGCCCCCGCATTGTTTGTTTGTTGTGGTTCTTCTATGCAAATTTACGTCCAGTCGTTTGTCATTACTAACTGGACGGTCGGCTTGACGATACTACTGTTGAAACCAACGCAAGGCGCAAGGCCCGCAGCTTTGATCGAACCCATCACCCGAGCATTACGAAGTGCGTTTGCAACGCTTAAGCCCCAGACGCCGAGCCCACGTAAGAAGCAGGTTGTAAAACCAATCACATATTTATTGATATCAAATGTATTAAGATGAAAGGCACAGATATCGCAGCCGAGCAGTAAACCACAATACACTGTGCCGTCCACCCTTGTCACGGACTACACCCAGGAGCGTTGTGCTATGTAAATATTTCGTGGGAAAGGAAGCTACGTTATCAGGACATAGGCCATGCACGTCTTTTACTTTAAACCTGAGTATCTCGTTTTGGTCGGCTCTTTGGCTAAGTCGATGCGAACGTTTCGTAATGCCGTGATGCCGGGTTCGATCCCAACTGCGGGCAATGCGCCTTGCGTTAGTTTCCACAGTGGTATCAAGAAAGCCGACCGTCTAGAGAGCAATGGCAAACTACTTGACATAAATTTGCCTAGAAAAATCACACTTGGAGTTGGTTCTGCAACGTCCTGTAAAGAATCTCGTTTTTATTTTGGGGGGGGGGGGGGGATGGGGGGAGGGGGTGGCATTCTTTTAAAGCATAATGTGTATTTTTAAAATGTGTGTCTGTGCCAGCTGTGTGTGAAACCAGAGTTATAACATTAATTTATAGAATACACTGATCTTAAATCGAAGCCCCATCCTGCCTGTTGCCGTGCGGTGGGAAGGGGGGTGGGTCGAATATAATCTTACGTTTGGAGCCCGACATCACTGCGGGTGATCCTGCCGGTGCGTTTGTGGAACCGGATGGTCTGTGTGGGGTGTGCTAAAATTTACTTATTTAATAGGCCAAATAGTCTTTTCACAATTGAAATTGCATACTTTGAATTGTGATGTGTATAGCTCGGTTTAGTTTTATTTTCAGTTAAAACAGTAAGGATATTAGCTTATTACAACTCAGCATATAATCGGAAAATAACATTAAAACCTGGGATTCTACCAAGTGTTCATAGCGAAATTTAAAGTAAAGGTTCCTTTTACACGAAATGTATAGGTCTCTTTGCACGCCAGTCGCGTATCGGGCATAAACGCTAGACTCATAATTTTAGGATGATGGTTGGTGAAGTCAGTATCACGCCAGCCGCCTTAGCTTCCCGTGACTTCATCTGGTACCTATTTAAGGCTGGATGGACCTGAGATCCAAGTTCCTATTTAAAAAAAAAAAAAGATTTGAACCACCACCTTGGACTGAAAACGCAAGCGTCTAGTCGCTACCTCAAGGTGGCTTCCCATAACGAAATGGAGATCCCAGTAAATTAAAAGTGACGCAGATAAGAAGTGAAAGATAAACTTGATAGAGCTGTCACATTTTTTTTTGAAAGAGAAAAACAAAAGATAGAAACCAGAAGAACTTTGGTAAATGTCATTAGAGGGGCAAGTGCACACGCTTGGCCCGAGATCTGGTCACCGTGTGAGGTGGCAAGCTTATCGACACGAATTAATGATGACGATGATGCAATTATATTAGGGAAGAAGATTCTCCATGTGAGTTCCAATAATCCTATTGTGAGAGCTAAAGAGAATGGACCCACTGCCTCCTAATGAGCAAGTTGTAAAAATCGACTGCTTCTGCAAGTCTGCATCATCCTAAAGAGGCAAGAAATCAACAGCTTTCGTTAAAAAAAGCCAGTGTTCTTTTCTGTTTAGCGACCACGTGACGCGTGATTTAGGGACATCCCATATTATAGGGGGAAAGGGTTAGTGTTAAATAAATGGTGACTACAACTAACCCTAACCCCAACCTCCCTATAATCTGGGATTTCCCTAAATCACACGTGATGTGGTGGCTAAACAGAAAAGGAAAAGAACCTAAGCCATATCTGTACAACGGATATGCATGCATAACCTAAGTTCAGAAACAAGACTAAAGTTCAGGCATGTATGAAAACCAGGACTTTCAGCCTGCGTTTACAGCCGGTGAACAAAAAAAAAAAAAAATCCCCCGACACTCCGATGAGGTACGAGGTGGAAGAGAAGAAGAAGAACAAAAAGAAAAGGATATTGAGAAAGATCACGAAACGGAACGGCAACTTGCCAGCGGGTATGTTTCACCGGAGTCAGAACAGACAATCCGGCACCTTTCACTAAAGACCGGAACTTGCTTAACGGCAAGATTGGACTATCATCCCATAGCAGGATTTACCTAACGACCTCTCCAAAGTAGACTGCCCCGGGAGACCGCCGTTCAGGCAATAACTCTCTAATACCAGATAATGTTTGTATTGGACTTTGGTGAGCCAACATAATGTGCCTTTTAGGTATCACTCTGATGAAGTCATTTCTTGATTCATTGATTAGTTGACTTGTTAATTTATCAAGCAATCATCAATTAATCAATCAGGTGCCATCCTGGCGGAGTCGGAGTTTTTTTTTTTTTTTTTTTTTCAAAAATAAGCTTGCTCGCAGATCGACTTAGCCTCAAATTGGTACCAGATAAAGTCCTGGAAAATAAAGGCAGCCGGCTTGATGTTGACTACTACATCCACCGAGCCCCGATTGGTCAATAACATATTGATCTAGCACTATTAAGACATGCTGGAACCTGAAACCACAGGGATAACTTTAAGAATAATCTCCACATAAAACAGAATGTCCAATAACAAAAGAAACACACCGTAACTGGTAATTTTGTGTTCATATATTAAAAATCGATGGGTTGACAATATTTTGCATTGATGATATCTGTTATTTTGGGTCTGATTCTGCACAAGGCACACCGGAGGTGACAGTCCACTTTATTCAAGCTGGCAACTGTTTTGTTTTCATAACTGGAAGAGCTAGAAATCCGGATTATGACAAGCAATCAGGCATTCAGTTTCGAAATTGCTTGACGCCTCCTTGAAACTCTCCACCGCCCCCCCCCCCCTCCCCCAGAGGGGCGTGTCCTCCCAGGTTTGGGACCATAGTCTATACAAAGATAAGTCTGCGATTTTACGTCCAATGATCCGCTGGTCACTTTTGCCAAATCACGTGAAAAGAATTAAACTGAATTCTCATCTTCTGTACAGTTTAAAGTCCTATTTTTAGCTTTCTACTTCTCTTCTGCTTGACTGGTGAAAGCAATCACTTATCGAACCTTTTCACATAGTCTCACTGTTGCATCCGTGCAGGAAAATAACCATCAGTTACTTCAGACATTTCTGACGTATATAAGAGTACACATTTTAGGGACTAGCATGTTTGTAAATTGTATGTTTTTTTACAGTGACGTTAAACTCCTGACGCCCCCTCCCCTCACGCGCCCACCACCGCATAAACACACATGCACATAAACATGTTCTGAGTAAATGCTGCTGCTGCTATTTTTACCTACTCTCATGCTGCTGCTGCTGCTGCTGCTGCTGCTTCTTCTTCTTCTTCTTCTTCTTCTTCTTCTTCTTCCTTCCTTCCTTCTTCTTCTTCTTCTTCTTCTTCTTCTTCTTCTTCTTCTTCTTCTTCTTCTTCTTCTTCTTCTTCTTCTTCTTCTTCTTCTTCTTCTTCTTCTTCTTTCTTCTTCTTCTTCTTCTTCTTCTTCTTTTCTTCTTTTTCTTCTTCTTCTTCTTCTTCTTCTTCTTACTTCCTTCTTTCTTCTTCTTCTTCTTCTTTTTTGCCCTTCCACTTCTTCTTCTTCGTCGTCGTCGTCGTCGTCGTCGCCGTCGTCGTCTTCTTCTTCTTCTTCTGTTTCTTCTTCTTCTTCTTCTTCTTCTTCTTCTTCTTCTTCTTTCTTCTTCTTCTTTCTTCTTCTTCTTCTTCTTCTTCTTCTTCTTCTTCTTCTTCTTCTTCTTCTTTTTTTTCAAAACTTCCTCTTCTTGGATATTATTATTACAAATTAAATACCTTTTTTGCCCCCACTGCTGCTGCTTCTTCTGTTACCCCTGCAACTGCTGTGACTCAATAGAGAGGACTAGGAAAAGAAAAGCAGAAATAGGAGAAGACGAATAGGTGGTTGAATTCGCAAGAAAACACGATTTTCACAACACATGGCTTGGATCTTTTGTACAAATAAATATGGGAGGACCCCGAGAAGCTCTCTATCATGCCACACACATCACACATCCACAGAAGTTGTATTAGATTGCAGTTATAAAACACTAACGAGCATATTCACGTGTGCACGCGTGTGTAAATACATATATGTATATATGTGTATAGACATTATATCTGTCACATGCATCGCACATAATACACAGCCATACATACACACAAAGCACAAAGAATACTCGGTGTTATACAGATTTCTCACACATGTATGCATATAGATGTGTGCTTGAAAGTTCTTTTTTCTTGTTACAGCTTTCTGATTTACACAGACAGACCAGTTATTGTGATAAAAATTGACTGTTTCTTTGGAGTTCCCTTTTAGCTTGACATAACACTAAGCATAGTGTTGCCTCAGTGGGCCAGTATCCCTTCTAAATGGGCTGCACAAGGAACATTCTTGCATGTTCTGCAGTCTGCACACTTAGCCCTCATAGGCACAATAGTGAACGACTTAAACGAAGCTTGTTCATATGCTTATTCAGTAAATTATGCTCTGTTTGAGGCTTGGAATGCATGTAATGAACATACCGGTTGTTATAATATTACATAACACGGAGAAAGATGATCACCGGAAAGATCACTGGTATCCAGGCAACATCAAGAGACCGAGATCTGTAGACAGTGGCATAAACGTCACGCAGACCAGGTGGCAAGGCACTTGATGGCTTCATGATGAGTGGCACAGTAGAAAGATCAACTTATAGATCAAGAGAGAAGAAAGTCTTTATATGTGTGAAACAGTTTCGTTGCTTTTTTTGATAAATAGTGTCACGGAGAAAAAGTAAGGAGCTTAGAGACATTTCTGGGCGAAATACCTGTATTGGGTGTAAAAAGACAAAGAAGTTGGGAGATATAGTGGGCACTTTCCGAAAAGAAATGAGCAAAGAGTTACAAAACAAACATATAACCACCTGGATATACCTATATAACTATTTTATGTTTCCTTTTATCTGGTACTTGTTGTGGTATATATGTTTAGCTATATGTCAACATTAAATAAAAATCGCGGAAAAGACAACTTGTATGATTGTCGTGGAATGATAAGCCATTACGCATCGGTCCGTAAGACTGGTAACCTGACTTACCTGTAATCGGCAAAAATTCAAACTTGGACTCGCCCGGAAAGATATAGCAAAGAGTTACAAAACAATCATATATATATAGGATTTATTATACAACATATTTTATGTCTACATTTATCTGGTTGCTTTAACTAAACTCCACTTTTAGCTAAATGTATATAACTTTAATATATATCGCGGAGGACAAATTGTATTTGAGGTATGTCTAGAAACACAGATTCACTCCTTGCCCATGTATATTATTCTTAGACTTCTTTTTTTACTGAACGCTTGAAGGCGTAAGTGACGCCATTCTTTCTCACGTTGATCCTAATGCGTCCCAGACGTGTACCTATGCCTGTATAATTGTCACAATTTCACAGTGGTTCGATCTGGAATTGTCTCAGTTCTTCTGCATATGACAGGGTAAGTTAATTATAGTTTAATCGAGTACCTAAAACCAGATGTCTGTAAATGTAGTCACTCCTGTAGAGAGATCAGTACTCGGCTGTGGGAATCACGCATAGTTCGGGGCTAGTTCTTCATTTCTAGAGAAGCGGATTCGAACGTAGACCTTCCCTGTACCAGACTAAATAGCCTATGGACGCAAGAACATTGTGGACCCGGGACTCGGTAAACGCTAGTCATAATTCTTAAAAAATGTGTACAGGTGTTTTTAAACTAACTATAGAAGTTTGTGGGTACAAAATGGTAACAGAATTAGGTCCCGGACTTTGTCGGCCAGTGTGTGAAGTTCGTTTGTAACCCAGATCACTGAATGATAAGACGGATGTCTTTGGGAAGGCTGAGGAATAAATGTACTGACAGCTAAATATTGGTGTCTTAAGTGCATCGAGGGAGGGGAGAGAGAGAGTGGATATATGTAATTTGAACACTCTTGATACTATACTCCACTGTATTGTAGACTTACCTCCTTCTCTTGCCAGCAACAGACAGACTCAATATAGGTTGAAAAGTGGGTCTCCTGGTCTGGAGAGTTTGCATTCTGAGGAAATGTTCCCAGGTGAATAGGGTGGAATAAGTATACATGGGGAGTTAAGCTGACTGATGCTACCTTTTCCTTTCCTGTCAAGCATGTTACCCTCTTGGTGAAATAGTTCTTCCTGTAGTTATTTTCTCAGACAGGATAAATATTCCTTTGTGAGGTAGCTGTGCAGAAGTTTTTCAGTCCAACCAACACCCACCAAAAATAAGATAAACAATGACACTAACTATAATGAAATGTAATTATATTGTTTCCATGATGCCCAAATATGTGAGGGACCGTTTTGTGAAGTGTTCCTGACATCATCAATATGTGGGAGCTTATAACTAAACAGCCCAGGGCTAGAGCTGAGTGGTGTCATAGACATTGTGTGTCCTAACTGGTGATAGAGACTTCAGGAAGCGTGCCAGTATAAGTGCTGTGTCAGCTATGGTGAGGTACTCTCTTCACTACTTGATCCAGTGGAGTTGGAATTCCCAGAGTCAAAGACATCAGACTAGAAAGTCAACTCATGACGGAGCATTGAGGGAGGCATCATATGACACGCCCAAAGAAGAGAAGACTAGACTGGAGAGAATTGAATATGAGCCTGATTTATATTTTTGCCTCTTATAGCTCCTATGTTTCCCAATGATACATAGTGTAAGTCAAGATCTCCACTAATGTGTTTGTCCATGATTAGTATCTTTGTGGTATCCATGAAAGAGACTACATTCTTAGATTCGGCCAGCTGAACGAGCTGGAGAATTCACTTGGATAACGAGGTATAGAACACTGAGAACCAGGTGGAGAACGATTTGGGATGGCTGAGAATAGGCTGTCTCTCTTTCACCTTTTTTTAAGTGTTTTGCACGCTTGACAGTTCCTCACGGGCTGTCAGAGGCTATAATCTTCAGTTATATCTTTAACATGGTATTACCATCATCATCATACTATCTAAACCCCGAGCTGTTTTTCTCGCTGTAGCTTATCACTATCATCAAATTAACCAGTCTACTGTTTGTGTAAATCAACAAACTGGGATAATCATTGTTAGTAAAATAAAGCTGTATGTCAAGTTTACTCCCTGAGATCAGTTTTTGTAATTCTAAATGTCTGTTCGTAATGTTTTTAGATTAAACTGTTAGGATAGAATAACATTTGGTGGGAGCTCAAATATATAATAATTCTTTAATTGTTCATAACACCGGGAGATCCTAGATGACGGGGGGAATCATTTGCCCTGTCTAATAATCATTTAGTATAATGATAGACATCTAAAATCACCTTTGCTTCTCTTGTGGGTACATAAGTTCAGCTAATGTTAATGTACTTAATACTGAGCAATATGGCTGTTTTCTTGGGTATCCAGGACTTTGTCTGAGAGCAACATAGCTCAGATTTTAGTTCGGTTAATCTGGTGGAGGGAATGTGTTGAGAGGAACATCCCTACTCAACATTGTAAACATTAAAACCAGGCGTCACGTCACAATGTTCCTATATAAAGAAATACTTGATAATACCACTGACATCTACTGACCCAACAGAAAACAGCACCTAACAGCCTCTAAGACCCGTTGGACATCTACTAAGAAAGTAATTTTTTAAAAATATTATCCTATATAAAGTCATGCTTGCACACACCACGGATGATGGAGTGACCCCTCCTCGCTAACAGCATTCTTATAACCCTCTTTTGGTGCTATATATTTCATCTGTTACTATATACTGTACTCGCTTTCCCCCAAACAAATCAGTAACTTTTATAGTAATATTCACCATCTGTTTTACAACAATAGCCCCCCAAAAGCCTGATCAGGAAGACATAATCAATATTTACTAAGAATACATAGGGCGACACTAGAAAATCAATAATTACTAAGAATATATACATACGCTCGACAAAAATCGGAATATCGATCGATTAGTAGCTGCCGGTGACGTCAGCAGCCGTCGGAACGGAAGTAGTTTTTTCCCTCTTAATTTGTAAAAAGAATATATAAAGCCGCTGAATGTTGAATTAGGAATCGACAACACAGCACTAGGTACACTTCCATAAGTGCTTAGCTCCCATCTTCAGCAGCAAAGGAAAAGTTCCGATTCCGATAATACCAGTAACCATCTGATTGTATATCCGTCTCATTCTGCCCCTAAGTGTTGAGCGTCGGCCAGATCCCCTGGTAATTCCTCGCAGAGCCATTCTTCTTAGATCATAATGATCTATATGCGCCTATGCACTGTTCACTCGCTCTGACAGGGCCCTCAAAATATGTAACTTGTCTTATAAAAATTTATCACCACGTAGTGCAGAGCCAGCCTGTCTATCTGGCTGCTCATTTTCCAACACACCGGCATAACCTGGATGAAATATACAAAGGATGCAAGCTACCCGGGACCTCTGAAGTGATGCTTGCCACTCTGCACGAACCATGCCTGTTTTAACCTTTCTCAACATGCTCTGTGAGTCAGTTACAGTCACGGCCTGACAAAACGGGAATATCGATGTTTTTTTTTTCTTTTTGTATACTAAAGATATATAGGTATATATCGCTGCAAATACGCGGTCATTCACGCTTTTGTACTCCGTCTGTCCATGCCGGTCAAAAAAAGTGGTAGTCAGATTCTGGTCACTTCTGATAGACTGGATCGCCGTTTTCTTCTCAAAGTAAGTTACTGCATTGTCTTTCTGTTTACATTCTGCAACTTTTTTAGCAAGTCTATCTGAATGTTCATTTCCTTGTATACCACAGTTGGATGGTACCCAATGGAATACTGTAGGCTTTTAGGCAGCCACTTTGCTAAGTTCAGATCTCAAGTGAGGGAGTTTACCACTCTTGAAGGCTTGTAGCACCAGTCGCGCATCAGTGAAGATGACCACTTGGTGTCGGTCAGAACTGGTGTTGCGTAATATTTCGACAGCCTGCTCTAGTGTTAGAATATCGACAGCATAGTTAGAACAGAATTTACCAGTCGGTATGCAGTGTGTGTGTGTGTGTGTGTGTGTGTGTGATGGGTAATGTGTGTGGTGGTTATTATGTGATGTGTCTGTACGTTTTAGCTTATTGACAGGTGCATGACTGTCTGTTAGTGCGTGCGTGTACGTTTGCGCCCGCGCGTATGTGTTCATGTTTATTTCAGTGGTTCCCAAAGTTGACATTAACGATCTTTACTAACAATGCACAGTTTGAGCTGAATTAGGAGGTGAATATTGTACAATGTGGCACAGTTTGTCTTTCTCTAGGGTCTTTTTTTTTTTCGAGGAAGAAAATGTGCTGTACTCACCAACAAAGTATATAGAAATTAGGTGGCGGCAATCACAACATAGTGTCTATTAAAATAACCTTATACATATGATGCCCGTAAAAAAGGTGTCAGAACTGTGTACCTTACGTAACACGAAAAGAAAGTTTAAAAAAATGAATTAAAAAAGGGAAAAAAACAAACATGATCATCCTCATCATAAATACATTTTAGTTGCGTATCTCTTACAGGACGTTGCAGAAACCAACACCAGAATGCTTTTACTGCTGTGGGTTACTCTAGGCAAATTTACGTCCAGTAGGTTGCTATTGCATCTAAACGGTGGACTCTCGATACTACTGTTCAAACCAACGCAAGATGGTCTGCTGCCAAATCGCCTGCAGTTGTGATCGAACCTGGGACCCGTGCATTACAAAGTGCGTTCTCTACTTGTAAACCAAAGACGCCGACGCAGATTTGATATTTGATAAATTAAGTTTAAAACAAGGGGCTTTAACATAGAGTGCTTATATCACATTAACTAGTTTCGCATATTACAGTCGCATAATTCGTTTACCAGTTAATCTTGAAAAAACGTATTCTATATCTTCATCATTGTTATTGTCGTGTCGTCATCACCTAGCATTGTCTTCATCATCATTGTCAACATCCTCATCATCATCTTTGTCTTCGTCGTTGTTATCATCATCAACAACATCAACTTCATAGCATCGTCATCATCATCCCCATCCTCATCCTCATCCTCCTCATTATCATCATTCTTTTCTTCTGCCTTTAAGCCTCATTTAGAGGATTTGTTAGTGGTCGAGCGCACGGTGTTACGTTGTTCAAGGAAAAACCAGTAGAAGAATTTGGAAGAGTGGACGTCAAGCAATAGACCTGAGTGGACATTGTTCAAGGGTCAGGCTGGAAGGAGCTTACCAGGGGTAAATGGGGGAAATGCAGGAGATAAAACATGTTTAAGTCCATACCACCGACCGATAATGCAAACATGACAGCGAGCTCACAAACATACTCTATTACATGCCAAAGAGTACACTTTCCCTGTTTTTTGTCTACTGACAAGACTCTCAGGAAACGAAAAAAACACACACAATAAATAAATAAATAAATAAATAAAATATCAGACTAAAAACTACTTGCATCTCATACATTTTATTTGCATTAAGAGTTTTTTTTGGGGGTCGTGTACTCTGATCCTGGTGCCATTAACCTTTTTATCACACATGAATATCTCAGTAAAAATCGATGAGTCAAGAACGTTCTCTGTTTGAGGAAGCCTTATCCCGTGTGGCATGTCTTTACTGACAGACAATCCAGCTATAACAAACGAGCTTTCTGTATAGTACGGTCCAAATCAGGGAATCTGTGAACACGAATGATGTCAGTCGTGAACTTGGGTCTCCTTTATGTGATCTCCTTCTGTCTAATTGTCCCGGTTGCTAGCGTATTCTGTAAGAACATGTTGACTATTGGTTTAGTAATGGATACTGTTACATGATTCATCATTTGGTTCTTTTCTTTTAAGCGACAACATCATGCGCGATTTAGGTAAATCCCATAGTATAGGGGGGATAGGGTTAGGGTTAGTAGTAGTCGCTATTCTTTTAACACTAACCCTAAACCCCTATACTATGGAATTTCCCTAAATCTTGAGCGATGTGGTCGTTTAAAAGAAAAGAGCCACTCAGTTTTATTCTGCCATTATTAGGCAAGGCAGCCGCCGTGGTCTAGTGGCTAGACGCTCGCCTGCGGATCTGAAGGTCGTGGGTTCAGGTCCAGGCGAAACTAGATCGTTTCACAAAGTGCCTTTGCTCCCAGGTAGATATAACCTCACATAGTAACCAGGTAAAGTCCTGGGAAGTAAAGGCAACCGGTAGGATTTTGACCATATTATCCAAGGACTGCTGATTGGTGTATAAAATATAAATATAGCCCTATTTGCATAATGCGCCTACAAGCGTAGGAAAATGTCTTTTATTTTACTTTATAACGGGCGGCTCAGTAGCTGGACGCTAGTATACTGGAGGGAAGATCTTGGGTTTGTATCAAGGCACAGTGTTTTAAAATCAGACTTTGGCTCTCTGGTCGACTTAGTTTTAAATGGATACGTGATACTGTCCTGTGAAGTAAAGGCGGTTGGCGTGATGCTGGCTATGGCACTAACCAAACACCTGCTGGAATGTCCAGCATTTTATGTCCGATGCACCACTCTCATGAAAAGGTCTTTTACTTTAGTTCACTTTATTGGTTCTACAATATGCCGAGTTAACCATGCGACTTGGGCCCTTACATACTGACCGGATAATGAGTGCTAAAAACCTATTGGTGAAGTAGTGATTTCTTCCCCGCATATCTTGGAGATGTGGAAACGTTTCTTTAGAAGATGTATACAAGAAAAGAAAAAAAAAAAAGGATACGCAAAATACATTATACCAAAAAAAAAAAAAAAAAAAAAGGAATATCTTGAGTATTGCATTTCTGTGATTACAGTTCAGACAAAAAGGGGGAGGGCGGAACCTGGCAACAACCAAATTCTGTAGCTAACAAAAAACAATTACTTCTGATATATAACTGAAAATCCTGGACAGTTAAAAAAAAATAATATAACGTCACTGAGGCCTCAGATATTTAGTGTATATATTACAGATCTCTGAGTAAACTTCAGTGAGAATTTACATTTAAATAATGTAAACACAAACACAAGATTGTCCTGTTTATTGCCTGGCACATGTCGCTGCGTCTCCTTAGGGGCATTAACACAGAACTAAATCAACACATAATGAAGCAGGGCAGGAAAGCCTTATTTTGAACTAATTTAAATATATGTATGAGACTGAGACAGAACGCTGAACAAAAGCGCACAACAAAGACAGCTATCATGTTTTGACAACACTAACAAAGAAACGCACCGTGACGACTCAATATATTTAAGGCAAGAGATATAGAGGCGACCATGCTATATCACGGAGAGATATTAGCACACAAAGTGAGGCAAACAATCTGGAGAAGTCTGGTCACCAACGCCAGCTGGGGGTGGGGGTGGGGAACTGGATAATGATGATGAATCCACACAGGCAATCAACTGTAGAGTTTTTAAAAAATGTTTGTTGCTTTACAGGACGTTGATGAGCAACCAATCCCAGTTTCCCCCCCCCCCCCGTGGTACAAATTCTACGTTTAGTAATTTATCATTGCAAATAAACGGTCATCCCTCGGAACCACTGACGAAACCAACGCAGCACAAATTGTCCGCAGCTGGGATCGAACCCGGCATTTCAAAGCGCCAGCTCTGTGTATTTATAACTGTAAAAACCTGATTATTAATATGTCCCTACGATTTTGTCAGCAGACCCCCCCCTTTATAAATATCCCCTAACCCACCAACACCGCCTCCACAGGTCACTATTTACTCGTGTTAGTTAGTTCATTGGGATCAAATTGTAAATTTTAATAGGAAATCTAGGCTGTATGAGTCGTGGGAAGTTTTGAAAAAACTGCTCTCTCTCGTCGGACGTAGGAGGATAGGGGTTAGGGCCTGTTCTATATCGTTTGGGGTCGTTTCAAAAGCATAAGAAAGCCGGCACAAAACCCAGTCTCTTTAGCACCCTTAGGCGTTGGACTGTACTGTGACGTAATCCGGGGGGTAGGATTTGACTTAAGCACCGCAGACCGATTTTGCAGCATGCTTTTAAGAATAGTACCCAAAACAGGGAAATTTGAGCGACGCTCCTAGTGTACTATTTCAGGGAGCTGGTAGATTGTCAGCATGCAGTCGTGGGATAAAAAGGCAGTATGGTCGTTAAAAACTACGCTGCACTCGCTCATTACAGTTGTCAGGAAATAGGGTTAGGGCCTGTTCTATTATGTTTTGGGTACGTTAAAAGCATAAGAAAAGCGTGACTCAATGTCTTATGCAACGTGATTCATCGTCTGTTTACCATTTTCAGAGTGTTGTGCAGATGTACAAGGATATGGGCAAGCTGACAAGCTTACACAAAAGGATACTGTGAGGGCGAAGAGCCACAGACTTTTTCTTCTTCTTCTTCTTCTTCTTTTCTTCTTCTTCTTCTTCTGTTCCACCTTTTACCTCATGGGAGTGTCGGGAGGTGATGTAATGTTCGTTGATGAGTTCTGTCAAGAGCACTATTAAGACAGATGTTCATTTCTGTAAGGCTGTCCTAATGCCATCAATCCATATTTTCCGAGGTCTTCCACTCGCTCTATACCCGTTGTAACGTTTTGGTGTGGCTCGCTGTGACGGATAGTACCAGGGCAATCTTGTTAGGTGTCAAAACCAGTTGATTTGTTGTTCTTTGATGACCTGTAAGACTGGCTTTATTCCTAGCATTCGTCTGATTTCATGATTTCGTATTCTGTCTTTCCTTGAAACTCCTGCAGGTGGTTATATTTAATGTTCTACGAGAAGTAAGAAGTTTAAGAGAGCCAACTGATTACAGTTAATCTGTGACCAGGATCAGACTGCAAAGAACAGAAAGCTAATAGTGTTGTACCCAGACAAGAGCACTATGCACAAAGCCAAAGAAAAATAGCAAACCAACATAGAACTATTGTTATCAGCCGCTTCACGATGTGGGATTTACTGAGGAAGTTGATCCTAACACCCAGGCACTATATCGTATGATGGGCAGTGATGATGCTCTGTCAACCAACTAACTAACTAACTGAAAAGCTTACATCTTTAAAGATACAACATTTCCAGTATTGAATATATGCAGTACTTAGCTTTTTGTTTTACCGTCTGTTGTCTACTGCTCAAAGCACTAGGGGAAAATACACTTTACAATCCACTCGTTAACAGCATCACAATATATTAGGCGGCATCTCCATAGTTATGGCTAGCTGCAACGGATCTTCAACTTTCTGTCTCTCACCTTGGCTGTACACACTCTCAGACAGCTATTCACCTAGCTTTATTCTCCAACATTCTGTCTCTCACCTTGGCTGTACACACTATCAGAGAGGCTATTCACCTAGCGTTATTCTCCAACATTCTGTCTCTCACCTTGGCTGTACACACTCTCAGACAGCTATTCACCTAGCGTTATTCTCCAACATTCTGTCTCTCACCTTAGCTGTACACACTCTCAGACAGCAATTCACCTAGCGTTATTCTCCAACATTCTGTCTCTCACTTTGGCTTTATACACTCTTAGACAGGCTATTCACCTAGCTTTATTCTCCAACATTCTGTCTCTCACCTTGGCTGTACACACTCTCAGACAGCTATTCACCTAGCGTTATTCTCCAACATTCTGTCTCTCACCTTGGCTGTACACACTCTCAGACAGCAATTCACCTAGCGTTATTCTCCAACATTATGTCTCTCACCTTGGCTGTACACACTCTTAGACAGGCTATTCACCTAGCGTTATTCTCCAACTTCTATCACTATACGGACCGTTCTCGTTGGCTTCTAACTTCTCCTCCAACGTGCTTTTGATAGGTCTTTTAATTTAGGGGTTATTGGACAATACTTCTGTCACTCAGTGGAACAATGACTGATATTTTTTCCCCGCTGGGTCGCTACCTGAATTTTTGACATCCAGCGATTAGAAATGTATCATCCTGGGTGTCAGTCGATCATGACACATTCTATATACCGTGTTCAACATAATAACAAGTTATAATGAAAGAAATCCATAAAGACCACAGCGGATACGGCATCGGTGTAACCTGAACTCCTAGGCTGATAGTGGTTACATGAATTATTGAGTTCAATGAATTATTGACGAGCTAAAACCACAATACGACTCGTGGTAACTTTATGGTTAGACACTGCTCTATCGGTCTTGAGTTCAAATCCTAATAGAATAGGATGTGTTACAAAACTGACATTGGATCCTATGTCGATGCGGCCTAAAATGTGTTCCAAGGTAATTCCTGATTGGTGTGATGCTGTCTTGATTATCTACCAAGTGTCATCTGGTCTATAAAAAATATACCAGGGTAAGTCAACAATTATCTACACTTTTGACATAAGTTTTCTTACATTCTCCACACTGATTTCTGTCCTCGTAAAGTGAAGAATCCTGTTACGCCCATAGGCATATCGGGTATATGGGAAAAGCGCCTACATCTTTACAGACCATCAGCACTAGTTGGGTAATGTGGTCAGCATTACGCCGGCCGTCTTTACTTCCCCTGACAGCTATTGTGGTACCCATTTTAGACTGGGTCGACCTGCGACCCCCCTATACCATGATAAAAATCCACGCAGCCAGCAGTGGGGTTTATTTGTTATACTCATGGGCAATGCTATTAAAGGTTGGTCCTAATTCCGCCACATTTTTTTTTTCTTTTGTTGTAGACAGATTATAGCCGCTTCAATAGAAGTTTCCTCCAAAGAGGAACAACGGGCAGAGATACGATTCCTCTTTTTGGAGGGTGTCAACGGGTCAGAAATTCATCGTAGACTATCATCGCAATATGGAAGAAGTGCACTATCATGCAAAACTGTGTTCTGTTGTAGATCGAGCAGTTTAAAAGTGGTCGAACAAGTGTAACACATGCAGAGGTCACGATTTGACTAAGACTAAGATGTGCATAAGGCGATGCAAAAGCTGTTTCAGGACCAACCGAGTTAAGCTTGTGCATTGATAAGGATTTTTTTTTTGTTAGTTAGTTGCGGATCCCTTGCAGGACGTTGCAGAACAAACCTCCAGCATTTGTTGGCTGTTTGTGGTTTTTCTAATCTAGTTTACATCCAGTAGTTTGCCATTGCGTTATGGACGGTCGGCTTCTCGATACCACTGTCGAAACTAACGCAAGGCGCAAGGCCTGCAGTTGGGATCGAACCCGGCACCCTGGTATTACAAAGATGGTAAGGGTGGAGATTATACTTTAAAAAAAAAATTATGGTGCATAGTAAAACCACAGTAAAGTAAAGATCCCTTTTTTACGCCTTTAGGCGCATCAGGCGTATGGGAAAAGCACCCATATTTTTACGGACCAATCGGCACTTGCTGGCCGTCTTTACTTCACCAGGACATACATCCTAGTATTCATTTAAGGCTGGCCGACTCGCGATGCCACGTACCATGATAAAAATATACGAGTGAAACCCTTGCTTCATGTAAATAAATTGTAGAATGAAAAGTGTAGATTATTTGTTTCCCCCTCCCTCCTAGATGTAGTAGTATAAACCTAAGCCCCACTGTGATGGAAACAAAATTTACTGTTTATTTACTTTTTAAAACCATAATACTCACAATAGAACCCGACATATTCAAAAGAATAAACAGTCATGTGTCGGCTTCACAGTAAAGGTTGATTGTTACAGATCTCAACCTTCGCTGTTTCTTGAAAGAATAAGTGAGAACACAAAGAGAATAGCATATGGTCCACAGAAGGAGACATTCCTACGTCCAGGAAACAAGACTCGGCATAGACGTCCACACGGATTAATCAGTACGTGCTTTCGTTAATATACTTTTCAGGCAAAGATTAATTCCCCTGACCGGATGTACACGGTCTGGACACTAATTTAGTCTTCAGGAAGAGAACCTTTCCTGACGCTTTCCCGAAATAGCCAGAGACTTCTCAGATCTAATCATGCTACAAATGGTGGCTGTCTATTGGGACCTTTGGACAAAAGAAATATATGGCATATCTGTATAGCTAGCTAGTGGATCGACTGATCGAAAACAGCAGACAATTAAATTAACATGCAAACCGAACGACTCTTAAATCTGTAATAAAGAAAAAATGTAGTTTTCAGAGTGAAAATTTACAGCAGAAAATATCTACATCTATGGCTGTCTTTGGGCATATTTCATTCATTTTCAAACTACTTCTCCTTGCAACTCTCGTATCGTAGACTAAAAGCCACTAGTTCAAGCACACACACACGCGCGCGCGCGCGCACACACACACACACACATGTAAAGTATATCCTCTTCATCCTGTCTAGTCTTGTTACTCCTCTCAGCGTCAGGTTTTAAAGAGGCATCGGGCGAGAGCCTTTGGTATGTGCTACGTTGCTGCTGGGATTCATGGTTTGGGATATTCCATCTATCCATCGCTTCCGTGGACGGCCTCTGGTTCTGCTTAAATTATATCTAAGTGATAGGCTCTCTGTGGTGCACTGTCTGGTGATAGTTTTTACATGTGTCCGAACCACCTATCAGATGTCTCTTGATGTAGTTTAATACTGGTTCTGTCCCAGCTTTTTTTTCTAAAATTACTTTTTCTGATCATGTCTCTTCTAGCTATAATTAGGATTCGCCGTAGACATTGCATTTCTGTTGTTTCGGTTTTTTGTTTTTCTCTTGTTAATGTCAACGTCTGGCACTAACAAAACAATGCTGACTAAACAAAAATGATTTATTGAATAGTGATTTTCTGGTGTCAATTGTTTCAGGGTGCAGTAAAGTATATATACTAAATTAAAAAGTAAAGACCCCTATTCACGCCTTTTAGGGGCATCAGGCATTTGTTAAGAGCACCCATATTTCTACAGACCAATCAGCACTAGATGGGTAATGTGGTCAGCATTACGCCAGTCGTCTTTGCTTCCTCAGGACATACATCGTAGTACCCGTTTTAGGCTGGGTCAACCTGCGACGCCCCATGCCATGATAAAAATCCACGCAACCAGCAGTGAGTTTTGATGTCGGTACGTTGGAATTACGAGTCAGACTCACAAAGTCTAAGCCACAGACTCCGCAATAAAGTATATACTTACTTATAAACATCATCATCATCAACATCAATGATCTTTCTAGACTGCCACGAGCGATCATGCTTTCAGTCAGTTTCGAAATCTCTAACAATATATATCATTTCAAGTGCTGAAAGCCTTCAGTGTTGTTGAACTGGTCAGATGTGAAAGTGTCAACTGAGTTTGAACGTATCAATGAGATGGATGCGCTTTTATAATAAACAGGGAACAGAGAGGAAGAGAAGAAGGACAGGACGGCTTTTATTGTGGTGGTCATGATGTAATAACGGCTAACTCGGCTTTGCTCAGCCTTTGTAATCCGAGACAACAAAGTAGTTGAAAGCTACACCGCAAGGCTGTTGTGAAAGAGAATAAAGGAACGGGGAATATAATTTAGAGCGAGGAAACAGTCATCGGGACAAAACACAGACCCCTACACGACCACTACATTAACTCTGAAAGCTCTGTATTACACTTTTGTTAAACAACGTTTTTTGTGACTTCATCGATGGGTGTCAGACGACAAGCAGATGAATGTA
Organism: Candidula unifasciata; assembly: GCA_905116865.2. NCBI lineage: Eukaryota > Metazoa > Mollusca > Gastropoda > Stylommatophora > Geomitridae > Candidula > Candidula unifasciata. The sequence goes on along the minus strand of CAJHNH020000843.1, from coordinate 39,037 downwards.
TACGCACCCTCATAAGAATATCCATTACATATGCTGTAACAACAGGTTGTCGAGAATGTTCACTGGATGTCTTTCTCTTCTACCCCACCCCCCCCCCTTTTTTTTCCTCCTACATATTATTCTAGTTCTTATACTGTGTTTCAGTGTTTTTCTCTTCTTATAATAGGACAGAAAAAAAAAAAAAAAAGGTTACAATTATCAATTTGTAGGTATAATTTGGGCCCAAGCCTCTTTTCAAATACTAGATAAATTAATAAAAAGCTATCATTAGTAGCTAGTTTACTGTCTCATCTCAATATCTTAGCAGAGGAATTGATCACATTCTCTGTTCCTCTTTTCCTTACATTCACCGGCTGTAGACTCCAATGGAAAGCTCCTGTTGTTCGTCCACTTTTGTACTTTCGTCTTGTTCCACAACCTGAGTTTTGTGTGCACATTCGTTTCAAGATCTGGCTTATTTGTATGCAGACTGTTGGTTTCTCGCCTCTCAGGCAGATGCACTCCGACTTAAAAAAAAAAAAAAAAACATCCCCAATTAGTTGCTTTTTAGAGGGTAGTAGATCTATTCTTTTGAGTGTGTGTGTGTGTGTGTGTGTGTGTGTGTGTGTGTTTTTAATTTTTAATCTGGCGCCCCGGAAGCCACACCGGAAAATTAAACGTATTTTAAGAGATACGAAGGTCATGCGTTCTTTGTGATGGTGGGGTGTAAAAACACTCGGCCCAAAGCAAACGCTTCTAGCTTCCACAGTTTCTGACATCGCTTCGCTGAAAGAGTCTTCACGGTGATAGTACAAATATCGGTTTGAGTTCTAACTTTTCTATAGTTCTAACTTTTCTGTTGATAACGTGGAACGTTGTACTGATACCTTCGACCATTGTTACTCTCTGTGTGTTGATTCTTGTTGCTGTACCGACTGAGTGTTGCAGAGATGCACAAGGACCAGTGGGTATTCTGGACAAGACCTCTCTGCACGTCTACTGGCTGTTTGCATTTGCTATCAATACTTTTGTATGTTTACATTCATTCTATACATTTTGATTAATGGACACAATATGCTTGATATATAAAATACAATAGCAATGAGAAAGATAAGTGTTTGAAAATACAGAATGTAAAACGGGTCTACGTGCTCAATTTGTAAGCCTTTCGAAAGAAACTTCCTTCGTTCGTTCGGTCGATCGCTCCTATGTTTGTTCGAGGTCATCTTCGAAATAAGTTACCTATCAATGGTCTGGCCAACAAAATTAGAATAGTCGTTTCCCTTGGAGACAACATGGTTCTGTCCGAGAGGGGAGGAACCAACAGTGTGCATCAAATAAATCAGATGTGGAAGACGGTTGTGCATGTGAGTATCAGAGAGCAAGAACATAGACCAGACAATCAACAAGCCTTTCTGCCGCAGTGCGCAGCTAGCAATTGCAAAACAAGAACGGAATTGGGCCGCCGTGCAAATAACTCACATGGCTGTACTGCCAAGTCGGTCCAGAAAAAAATCGTATAAGTAGGGAGGAACCGGCTGCTTAAAATACAAAATCAGAGAATGTGTTTTGTGTGGGACTGAATTAGATATGCATTCAATTAACAGGAAACAGGGTTAGTTAGCATTGATAGACTTTCTCATCTCCAGAGGACGAATGAACATTGGATTATGTATCAGAGGCCAAAACTATAACGTAGTCACAAAGTCGCAAACACCTTCCCAGTTTTATTTTCAGATTTGATTTTGATTTGATTCAAGAACCTACATCACAGCACTCGGGGCATTTCCATGAGCACCCCGTCCCCATCTTCAGCAGCCAGCGAAGAGTTCCGATACTAATGGTGCCAGTAGCATTCTGATTAAACGTCCGGCTTGCCTTTCCTTTGAGCCTCGAGCATCTGCCAGAACCTCTCGTCACTCTCCACTGCATCAATCTCACCAGACTGAGGTGATTGATCTGCTCCTTCGAACTGTACACGCTCTCCCACAAGGCACTAACCACGTCTGCCTTATCATGTATCAGTATTCCACCAAGTTGTGCTGAGCCAGCCAATCTGTCCGTCTGTTCATTCCCCAACACCGGCGTTCCCCGGTGAAAAAATCCAGACAATACTCCGCAGCGAAGCATGCCACTCTGCACGAAGCATACCTGTTTTGATCTTCCTCAGCATGCTTTCTGAATCAGTTACAATCGCGATGTGTGTGTGTGTGTGTCGTGTTCCCTAGCCAGCGGAAAGCTGCATTGACCGCCTCCACCTCCATTCTTAAGCTGGGTGTTGTGGTATCATATGCTAGGCTCTCCTGCACCAAACGTCGACCATTAACTTTTTCTAAGAAGCCCCAAGCACTTCTTTTGCCTCTTGACACCGAACCGTCCGTGTAAATGATCAAATCCTCTGAGCGAGCATTATCTTGAATCTGAATTTCCACCTCTGTGGCAACTGCTGGCCAGTCTCTGCATTCCCGGCTCAGCGTGATTATGGCTCTACACAAGTCTGACTGTTCAGGTGGCACTTTGACCCACTCCTCTCCTCGCCTAATGTTCTCAAGGATGCAAACCTGTCTGATTGTGTCTTCTGCCTGAGCCATTCATGACCTCCCTCTTATCAGCCGCTGACCCTTAACTGCACCCAGAACTTCAGGCAGAGGGTGGTCTGTGTCTGCAGCTACCCTGAGATATGACTTCGCCTGCATCACCTTGTGCCTACCTGCAAGCGTCGGCAAACCAAGGATGTATCGCATACACACCACTGGGGTGTCTAGTGCAACCCAGAATGACCCGCATAGCCTCGTTCTGTATGCGCTCTAGTTTGTTTTATTTTCGGAACTTTCTGGTAATGTAAAAGTTGTATAGATATAGATCACAGATTAACGTCAATTTATCAATGCTTTTATTGTTGCTCTTGGAAAAGTCATCGAATGCAAAAATTGCATCTTGGCAAACACACTACACATATACACTAGACATGATATGATTTTATAGATATATATATATATATATATATATATATATATATATATAAATATATATATGATATATATATAATATATATATATTAATACAAACACACACATTCACACACATATTGATTGTTTTACAAAATTTACACTCATGTCGGTTCAGTAATAATTGTGTTTAAAGAAAGAACTGCTCTCAGCGAAAATAAACAACACCATCATTCCCCCTTTTTCAAACTTCATACACCCAAACCTAATTTACATGACCTACACTATACACCAGAAGTACAGAATGCACATGTCACAACATTAATAGGTTTTACTGTAATCGTTGGTTGTCAAGTTATGCTTATGTTGCTTATAGATATAAAGAAGGACCCCCCCCCCCCCCCTTCCGTCCCGTCATATCGGCATATGATGCCAGACTGATATTTGTTCGAGGGGTGACATGGGAAACATTACGCCAGCCGCCTTTTCTTCACAGGGCTCCGACCGTTTTCCAGTTTAGCCTGATTCGACCTGAAAATCCTAGGTAGTTGTTAAAAACAAAAACTGCCTCGATGCGGATTTGAACCCACAGCCTTCGGGACAGAGTTCTAATGTCTAGTCGCTATAACACGACGGTTTCTGTCTCTAGATATAGCATTCTATAAATAATTACAATCTGAAGCAGTTTAAGCTTGCATATAAAGCAATACGATCGTGATTGTTTGTACATATCGCAGTGGACTGTTCAGGAGCGTTTGGTTTCAACTATTTTCTAAAATTTTAAATATTTCACTATTTACTTCATTCGATGGTCAAAACCCGTGTTGGGGGGATTGGGGGGGGGGGGGGGTGGGGGTGGCCAGAGAGATAGAGAAATAGAGACAGACAGAGATATAGACAGACATAGATATAAATAGAAACATATAGACACACACACACACACACATAAAGAGAGACAGTTACACACACACACAGACAGAGAGAGAGAGAGAGAGAGAGAGAGAGAGAGAGAGAGAGAGAGAGAGAGAGAGAGAGAGAGAGATTTTATTTAAATATGTGAATGTTGATCTATTTGGCTTTGCACTCATTCGCAAATGATAAATATGGCCTTATTCACACCCTTCGTCTGCCAAAGATAAACGAGAGATGAGTTCTTCGTGTCAAAATGTCATTTCCGCTGTCTCAAGCATGTCGGATAAGCATGGGGCGAATGTAGATGTTATCTCAGTGCACTGGTCGAGTTTTGAAAACAAAACTGGTCTAAAACTGATCGATTTCATTGCATCAAGTGTTACTCGATATGGCTCCGTCTTTCTCCGCAAAATGGCTAGCTTATCTACGATATTTTTGGACAAGTAGAACCTCCGTAGCAGATCCAGCTAGGACTTTCAGGAGTTCGCTTAACGACTGCACTTGTGAAGTGATACTGTATCATTGTAACAAGTCTTCATTATTAACATATAGATTATGGCAGCAATAGCATAAACCACAAATTAAAGTAAAAGTATATTACTTTTTTCACGGCTTCGTGCGTTTTGGGCATATAGGGCTGGATCTATAATTCATAGGCAAATCGGCACTTCATGATCAAAATCACGCTGGTTGCCGTTACTTCCCATGACTTTACTTGGTTCCTATTTGAGACCCTGTCGACCTGGGAGCCAAGGTTATTTTTGAATTTTTTGTGTGGGCTTCGTCAAGACTTGAACTCACGACTTTTGCATCCGCGGGAGAGCTTCTAGCGGCTACACCACGGCGGCTGTCACAGACCACAAAAGCGACAAATAAAATATGTTAGCTCCAAGAAATGATACAAGCCGCAAAGAATTTTTTAACTCAAATTAATCCACAAAGATCCCCTCTGCAATATAACAGGTCATCTACACAGTTAAACGCCGGGAAAGTTTGACTTTCTGGGGGTTCTCTATTAATATCCTACCCCAGATGATGTTACAGGACAGTCCAACATATTTTAGGGTGGTAAGACTAGGTTTGCCGGCTTTCTGATGCTTTAAACGACGCCAAAAGATCTAAAACTGGCACTAACCCCAACCCACTAACGTCCCACGAGAGAGTGCAGCCTACGTCCCACGACTGCATGCACCCTATCTACCACCCTCTGAAATATTAGACTGTTCCGTGACCTGTAAATTTCCCTTGCTGGGGTAGGATATTAATAAAGCAACCTTTTTTTTTTTGTTTCTTATGAATCGAATCCAATCGAATCACATCTATGTTGTAGAGAACCTGTACCTATTACGACACAAACAGCGATACAAATAAAAGGATAAAATCATATGATTGATGAATTCCATTCTGAGAGTATACAGTCAGATCAAATAATAAAAAGTGTTAGAGATGTACTGAAGCCTATTTTAATTCTGAAGATACCACACTGCGAAAATATCACATTGTAGAAACAAACAACATCACCATAATTTAATCTCTCTCTCTCTCTCTCTCTCTCTCTCTCTCTCTCTCTCTCACACACACACACACACACATACACACACACACTCACACATACACACCTCAGCAACATAAATTCACAATAAAATCGTAGAACGAAGTAATTGACCGTGTGGCATGGGCTTCGTCATGCTGTGCTGCCATCTGTTCACACAGTTCGAGTGACAATTATCAGTGAAGGCTACGTCTGGTTCTCGTTAAATGCCAACGGAATATCTGGTTCTCGTAAAACGCCAATAAATATCTGGTTCTCGTAAAAAGCCAACTCAGTATCTGGTTCTCCTAAAACGCCAACTCGGTGTATGGGAAAAAAAGATGGAAAGAGTAACAGGTGTAGGAGAAGTTATTAGGCCACTCACATGTTGCTTTTAAAACTGAAGCTAGATTACCTAAACAGCTATTTTTATGATTTGTATCCAGCAGAAGTGCTCTCAAATACCCAGCTCATCCCCCCCCCCCTTTCTACCCCCTCCCAAAAAAGCTCCCACAAAAAAACTAGTATACTGGGACAGCATATAGTTGTGAAGTCACCTGCTGTTTTAGGTGCGCAGGGCACATCAGTGTAACTTTGTCTACATACACGTGTAAGAAAACCACGGACCCTTTTCCACATCTCTAGGCGTATTGGATATACAAAACTAGACCTATATTTTATAGACCACACGGCGCTTGGTGGGTGATGTGGTCAGCATCACGTCGGCCGCCTTTGGTTTCCAGGACTGTACCTGGTACCCAGGAATGGCTGGCTTGACCTGGAAGTCAAGGTCAGTTTTGAAAAGAGTCTGATCCCTGTCAGGACCCGAACCCAGGACTTTCCGAGCAGCAGGAATGAATGAATGAATTTCTACCCCACCAGGACATCACACAAGCGATAAACACCCGATGACACAAAGTGCCACCACGTGGATGAGGATCGCCGTGGAGAGGTCCCAGAAACAGCGTTCAGACAATTGGCCTTATTTATGGCCTGCTTATATTGCGGCCCCTGGCAAAAGCCAGAGTGGGGCTTCAAATAACAGAGAATTACGTCCTAAAAAGGACGTATGAGTATATAAAGCAGGCGAGCGTCTAGCTGCTAGACCACATCGTCTCCCTCAAATATGTGTGTACATTTATATATACATATAAATATATATAAGGTCCGACAATTAAGTAATGAGACTAATTCCATAAAAATTTAAATAATCAATAGTTGAAGATATAACCTGTATTTGATTCAAAGTAAGCCCCTTGTGCATTGGAACAGTAACTGGCACGATCTAACAACACTAGAACGACCTCTGTAGTGCTTCTTTTGTTATGGCCCTTGTAGTCGATGTTACGGCCCTTCGGATGTCATCAATATCGTTAAAGAAGCGTCCTTTCAATCGTAGCTTTATTTTTGGAAATAGAAAATAATCACAGGGAGACAAATCTGAGAAATAGGGTGGAAGGCTGAGAACACACACTTGTTTTCTGGCCAAAAATTCTTGTTTTGATGATGTCTCTTGGGTACTTAACCCGCTGATGTTTTTATTCATCAGACAACGAATGTGGTACAAACCGGCCAAGCAAATTTTGTCTTGCTAAAATCTTGCACTTAAATATTATGAATGGTCTCTCTAGTAATACCAGATTCATCAGCCATCATCCTCACAGTAAAACAATGATCTTCTTGTATTCGCTCTCTGTCTTTTGCAATGTTCATCATTACGAACCGAAATATGGCGTCTAGCTCTAGGTGCATTAGTAATGATTTCCACACCACTATTGAATCTTGAATACCACCTGAAAATTTGTGCACAAAGTAAACAATTATCCCCATAACCTTGTTGTAATAATTTAAACTATTTCAATGGCAATTTTTCTGAGTGTTAAACAAATTTTATGATACCTTTTTTGCTCCGTGCTGATTACGTATAATTCACCTTTGACTAGGTCAACAAAGTGGCGGCTTGTTTGTTGTCTGCTTATCGGGCAGCGATGAAAAGTTGCCAGATCATAGATGAATGTTGCCTCTTTAGATTCCATGCTTTGTTTCATAGATGACATTTTTGTCTTGGCCATAATAAAATCAGTTTCATTACTTAATTGTCGGACCTTGTATATATACACATTTGTATATAGATATATTTATATATACACACATAGATAAGGTCATATTTTGGCATGTAAAACATGTGAAGATACATGGGGCTACAACATTCTGAGGACGGAATAGTATAACTTCTTTCTTTTCGCAGTGTTGGTTCTTGGTCCGCGTTGTAGGGGTTGGAGGGAAGAGGATTCCAAATCAATTAATGGTTTCAATTAACACCATTGTTCTGAATTGATTTACCTGCAACTAACAAAGTTAATCAATTAGTTATAGGCAATTTAGAATTTTGGTTACATTGGCCAATATTAAAGGACTAATGCAGTACAGATATTTGACTATAATTAATGAGTTTGTTCATTGATTTCAAACTTTCGTTAATAAACACTACAAAAGGATATTGTCCCTCCTAATTATTTTGCTCTTCTCCACTTTGTGTGTAACTAATAATATTTAAATAAATGGTCTAAATATGATCCTCTGTCCTTTTTTTCCATTTTCAACTCCCAATTTAAAGTGTTTATTACCTCAATGAGCAGCAACTGCAGGGTGTTGTGAATTGAATTCTTATTTGGAGAAAGAATTTTTAATAAGAGGAACCATTATTACGGTTCTTCTTATCAGGTCTGCAATGTACCACATGAAATATGACTAGAAGGTTCAAGGGTGGGCATGGACAAGATTCACACAGCTTCAGCTGGTCATTTAGGTACTGTTGTTGTGTTTCGTCCATAAACACAACCCGGACATTGAACTCTTTTAACTGTCCTAACTGTTGTCCAAACACCAACATAACAAGGATAGTCAAGGATCACTATTGTACTCTAACCACTAACTTAGTCCGGTCATTGAGTATCCATGTAATGGTCCAACAAACAACTCGGCCCAGGCAATTCAATACGTGTTCATCTTTGACCAGTAACTTTACCAGGGATTGCCCTAGAAGCATTTGAGCTATTACTGTTGCCGACCTCTCTTTTATCTATGTGCAAGAGCATCATCTACAAAAATCACTGTTCTTTCAACAACATACGCTTGGAATCATGGTCTAGCTACAAAACATTGAAGAGCACTGGAGACATTGCAGATCGATGTGGTATTCACAGGGTCTTAGATCTTTCTACCAGCAGAACCCTAGACTTTTCATAATCGTTTATGTGCCCCAGCCACCAGCACGTCGCGGACAAACAGTACAGACAAGGAAATCGACGTCAAGTAAACAATCAATACAACCCCGTGGCATGACAAGGAGTGTGCAGGCCGGACGCATGCAAGCGCACACACACAGACAGACTCACGTGCCAGCGCCAAGGAAATTTGGATTAACTCTCAATAACATGTGTGAACTGGAAACATAGTTAAACCTATCGTCTTCTAGCATCTGAAAATATGTTTCAATGACAGAAAGGCCAGATTTATGACTGAAGAATACAGAAAAGTTTTTAATGACAGGTAGGACAGATGTATGACTGGAGAATAGAGAAGTGTTTTTAATGACAGATAAGCCAGATGTATGACTGGAGAATAGAGAAGTGTTTTTAATGACAGATAAGCCAGATGTATGACTGGAGAATAAAGAGGTTTTTTTTTTTTTAAATGACAGACAAGACTGAGGTATGACTGAAGAATAGAAAAGTGTTTTTAATTGCAGATAAGCCAGATGTATGACTGGAGAATAGAGAAGTGTTTTTAATGACATATAAGCCAGACGTATGGCTGGAGAATAGAGAAGTGTTTTTAAAAACAGGACAGATGCATGACTGGAGAATAGAGAAGTATTTTATAAACATGCACGCACACACACACATATAGACACACATACACACACATACACACATACACACTCGCGCGCGCGCGCATTGATCACTACCCCTAAAAAGCATGTTGCAAAAGATTACTAATTACTGATATGCTGAAATCAGATGTGTTAGGCCGAAAAGTTCAGATACCGATGTGCCATCCGCCTTGTTCAGAGGAACGCAAAAGAAGTAGATGCCCACAGTTTTGAATACTTAGACAGGCACAATTCTCGAGAAATGCAACTAAAGAAAGTTTTACCGGGCAAGACAAATTTCCTCGCTGCTTTCCACTGCTTGTAAGTTTGTCTTCATTAATATTCATATTCAAGGAGAAGCACGTTACTGAAGCATTCGAAGCATTGACATGAGCATTAGAATCTAACACCAGAAGGAGATGCGATCAAGTTAACTCTGCATTGAATTTGCAATCTTTTGACGATCTCTTCCATGTCAACGTCATGACGACAAGCAGAGAACATTAAAAATACCCTGTGCATTACCATGCAGGTAATAAAGGAAAAAGAAGACGCAGAAGAAGGAGGAGAAGAAAAAGAAGAAGAAGAAGAAGAAGAAGAAGAAGAAGAAGAAGAAGAAGAAGAAGAAGAAGAAGAAGAAGAAAAAGAAGAACAAGAAGAAGAAAAAGAAGAAGAAGAAGAAAATGAAGAAGAACAGAAAAGAAGAAGAAGAAGAAAATGAAGAAGAGCAGAAAAGAAGAAGAAGAAGAAGGAGAAGAAGAAGAAGAAGAAGAAGAAGAAGAAGAAGAAGAAGAAGAAGAAGAAGAAGAAGAAGAAGAAGAAGAAGAAGAAGAAGAAGAAGAAGAAGAAGAAGAAGAAGAAGAAGAAGAAGAAGAAGACGAAGAAGAAGAAGAAGAAGAAGAAGAAGAAGAAGAAAAAGAAGAAAAAGAAGAAGAAGAAGAAGAAGAAGAAGAAGAAGAAGAAGAAGAAGAAGAAGAAGAAGAAGAAGAAGAAGAAGAAGAAGAAGAAAAAGAAGAACAAGAAGAAGAAAAAGAAGAAGAAGAAGAAAATGAAGAAGAACAGAAAAGAAGAAGAAGAAGAAAATGAAGAAGAGCAGAAAAGAAGAAGAAGAAGAAGGAGAAGAAGAAGAAGAAGAAGAAGAAGAAGAAGAAGAAGAAGAAGAAGAAGAAGAAGAAGAAGAAGAAGAGAAGAAGAAGAAGAAGAGAAGAAGAAGAAGAGAGAAGAAGAAGAAGAAGAAGAAGAAGAAGAAGAAGAAGAAGAAGAAGAAGAAGAAGAAGAAGAAGAAAAAGAAGAAAAAGAAGAAGAAGAAGAAGAAGAAGAAGAAGAAGAAGAAGAAGAAGAAGAAGAAGAAGAAGAAGAAGAAGAAGAAAAAGAAGAAGACATGGGAGGAAAAACAGAAAAAGGATGAGAAGGAGAAATAAGACGAGGGAAAAGTTTCTCAAAAAGCAGCCTGTCAAACCATACAATTACAACTAGAGATATTATGTAATATAGGTTAATTGCAGTTCTTTATTGACTGATTAAACCTTAATCGTTTATCGAAGCTACGATATGGAGCAGTCTGTGAGCAACTGGGAAATAGACCAGTAATTAGCAACACAGACTGGCTGATAAGGCTGTCGAGACGTGAGTTCTTTAACTTTTTTTTAATACTGTACTTGCAACACAGTTGACATATTTTCGCGGACTATCTTAGAGCTTAAAAAAATCCAGTTAGCAGTTTATCTATTAAATCCAGTTTAATAATATTACAGTTTTCAACCGTTGCGACATCTGTTGCTGCTAGACTTTATAAAATATGATATATATCTTGAAAGCTGAATTAAGAATCGACATCATAGCAATCGGGAGACTACGATAAGTACTCAGTCCCCATCTTCAGCAGCAAGCGAAGAGTTCCAATTTTGATTTTCAAATTGTACGCTCTTGCTGCTGGCATCGTTGGTTTCGTTCTCATTAGACGGCCAAACCATTTCGCTCTTTGTTTCTTAGTTAATTTGACGATGGGTATTGTTCCAAAAGTTTTTGTGATCTCATCACCCAAATGTTTAGGTTTCTTTCGTGTTCTTTTCTCCATGTCCAAGTCTGACATTAGTAAGCTAAAGTCGGTATAAATATTGTATTTAAAATTTGTCCTTTTGTCTTTATTGGGATAGTAGGGTGTTTTAGAATTGGAGCAAGTTGGTACGTGACAGTGTTGGCTTGTTGGATTTTTGCTTTCATATCGGACTGTTTACTCTACTTGACTGACTGACTGACTGACTGACTGACTTTCTACCCCACCAGGACATCACACAAGCGATAAACACCTGATGACACAATGTGCCACCATGTGGGTGAGGATCACCGTGGAGAGGTTCCAGAAACCGCGTTCAGCTTTTAGGCTATATTTATGGTCAGGCTATATTGCGGCCCCTGGCAAAAGCCAGGATAGGGCTTCAAATAACGAAAAATGCCATCCTAAAAAGGACGAGAAGTATATGATTACTCTAGGCTGGATTGGCTTTTTACCCCACCAGGACATCACACAAGCGATAAACACCCGATGACACAAAGTGCCACCATGCGGATAAGGATCACCGTGGAGAGGTCCCAGAAACCGCGTTCAGACATCCGGCCATAATGATGACCTGCCTATATTGCGGCCCCTGGCAAAAGCCAGAGTGGGGCTTCAAATAACAAAAAATAACGTCCTAAGAAGGACGTAAGGAATACATGATTACTCTACTTGAGCTGCACATAATCTATAAATCTTCGTGTTATTTTTTTTGTAGACATTTTTTTTTTAAAAATCCTTCATTTCCGACCTCACATTTTATTTGAACCATATCTGTTCAGTTTTCCCGTAATCTGACACCAATCAACTGAATGTCTTTGAAATAATTACGTTAAGTATGATTTACTCTGCCTAGCTCTTAAAAATACTTTCTGCCTGTTGAATGAGAGATTTTTTCAGACGTTAAAGATGTAAGGGAGGCAATACAGTTATTTCTCGATTTGGTAAACTTTCCAAATTACTTCCCATAGAAAACTTTTTTCATAGAACCTCCAAGTTTGTTTATGAAATGGAATACATTGCTGTTATTATTATTATGATTATTACTATTATTATTATTAATATTATTAAAATGAATATTATTATTATTGTTGTTGTTATTATTTTTATTTATATTATTAATATTATAAGTATTAATTCAATGTGTCGAGAAAGGCCGTTAGAATACGTGCATTTCTTACTTACGTCCTTTTCAGGACGTAATTTTTTCTGATTTGAAGCCCCAATCTGGCTTTTGCCAGAGGCCGCAATATAGGCAGGCCATCAATATGGCCAATTGTCTGAACGCGGTTTCTGGGACCTCTCTACGGTGATCCTCATCCGCATTGTGGCACTTTGTGTCATCGGGTGTTTATCGCTTGTGTGATGTCCTAGTGGGGTAGAAAGTCAGGCAGTCAGTCAGTTGTTAGAATACACACAGAGAAATTGTTATGAATTCAATCCGAGTGGTCGCGGGGGTAAAGTGTTCGCCTTGAGAGCTAAAGGTCCCGGGTTTAAGCCCCAGTTAGGGCTGGGATTTTTTCCACGTGGACTTTTGATAATTTCCCCTAGTCTTTGGGTAAGATCGGACTGTTGCGTACGTGAAAAATCCCTTGGCATTTAGGAATCGAAAAAAAACGGCGCCGTCTGGGCACAATTTGGAGTTAAAAATCTACATAAAGTATTTTCAAGATCCTTGCCGGGGCTCCGGAGTTCGTGCATTGCGCTGAGATTTGAAGTAGAATCGAGTACATATGGGTTACTATCTTTGTGACATGACGTTGATTTGTTGTTTAAACCTCAAACTTTATTTTTTATCATTTAGACTCACCCACACTGGATTACTCGATTAAGCGAAAAGTTTAAAGTTGATAGGGTACTGTCTGCGTGTAGAAAAGCCCTAGGTCAAGGCAGGTATACTTGGCGCCACAACAAGGTGCTGAAAGAGTTAGCGGCCGTTGTGGACCAATCTAGGATGAGGGCCAATGCGAGGGCCAATCCTACTGTCGTCCCCGTACGCTTCCTTAAGGCTGGGCAGATTTATAAAGCCAAATACAACAAAATCGCACACGCTCCATCTATTCTAGACTGTGCAAGGGACTGGTTACTGGCGGTTGACCTGCCTGGCCATGAAAGGTACCCTGAGTTAATCCGAAAGACTCGCCTGCGACCTGACATAGTCCTACACTGTGCGGTGAAACGTCAGTTCATCCTGATTGAGCTGACCGTGCGTTACGAGTCGCGAATGGACGAAAACCACATGTACAAGCTCGAGAAGTACTGTGACTTAGCACCTGGTCTGAGGAGAGACGAAGCGTACACAGTAAGATTCATCGCCGTCGAGGTAGGCGCAAGAGGTCTCGTTTCCACTTCAATGTACAATGTGATTAAACAACTAGGTTTACGCGGTAATAAACGCAAACGAGCATTAAAAACACTGGGCGAGGTTGCTGAGAGGGATAGAGGGGGCTCTGGACATAACGGAACTTCGTGAGGGACAGGCCTCGATGAGCTGGTCCGGGTGTCTAGTGAAAAATAATTTCTTATCCCTCACAGTCCATCGTGTCCAAATTGTCTGCCAGTGTCCCTCTGCCACCTGCTAACAAAGTCCAACATGTGATCGGTAAACCAAATGTAAGCTTGCCACTTGGTCTTCCAGGTAAGCTGACTGCTCTAATTATGCTACCGCAACGACTTCGTATCTCACAGTACCTCTTGCAAAGTCACGAATTAGTCTTGTCCTGTCCAATAACATCCGGTAATAAGTGCAATAGGAGGAAATCAACCCTGAGCCTCATCAACTCAGGTGGGCACACTCTCTGAAAATGTCTAGGAGCTCTTGGGCCGTAACATGTGTCTGCGAGAGATTAATTCTACTGAGGATTGGTAGACTCCTGCTGTACATGCTCCCCTGTGGAGTTTCTTCTTACTTACTGCTGTAATGCTCCCCTATGGTCTTTTGGTGAACCAATCTAACAGTGTGGCTTTTAGGTAGATCGGGTTTTCCGGGATTTGTCTCCTGTCTGATGAGGAAAAAAAAATGTATATTTTGATTTAGTTCTACTTCAAGCCACAAACCAAGAAACTTTAGACAGTATGATTATCAAGAGAAGATGGAAATGGCTTGGCCACGTTATGAGAATGAATCCTGATATACCTGCCAAAACAGCTCTCACATGGACACCAGAGGGAAAGAGAAAACAGGGGCGCCAAAAAACAACATGGAGACGAACGATGGAAAGTGACCTGAGTGCGGCATCTTTGACATGGAAAACTGCACTGAAGATTGCACAGGACAGGAAAGCATGGAAAGTCCTCTCTAAAGCCTTATGTGCCACTAGGAATAACGAGAACTGATGATGATGATGTATATTACACCCGATTTGTCATCCAAATGAACACATTGTCCTCCATATTCTGTGGCCAGTGCACTCCTTCCTAACACTTACTTTACTCCTACTTTTTGTACATAGCCGAGAAGAGTGAGTGAATGAGAGAAAAAGAGAGATAGAAAGAAAGAGTTAGAAAGAAATAAGTTGGTGGGGTAGGAGTGAGAGTGAGGGAGGGAGAGGGAGAGATAAGTTGGTGGAGTAGGTGATAGAGAGATGGAGAGAGAGAGAGAGGGGGGGGTTGAAAGAGGAGAGAGGATATCCAAGACCCCACATTTCATGTGTTTACTCTGTGATTTTCCATTAATTTTTCATTTGGAATTTGGAGCCTCTAAATTTTTCAGTTCATTTCCTGTCTGACCAAGGCTATTGATTGGATAAAAATATGGCCACTAGCTAGTTGAGAAATAATTGATCATCCCAAGTGTTCTGGTTTAGCATTCAGAATCAGAAATGCGAATCTAAAGTAGACAAAGTTTTGGCCATTACCTCTAAGTGCGTCATCCATTATAATTGTCGGGCCCATCTACTCTGTTTATACAAACATTCTACTGTCAAATTTAGGTTTACTAGGCTGAGTTAACGGCGAAATCATTAATTGTGTAATGAGCAGCTCACTACAGGGGCGCTGACCTGGGCCGTATTTAGACACGTGTAGCTGCATAGGGCGGTAACATTTCGGGGGCGGCAAAAATTGGGAGGACAGCAGAATATTTTAATGAATGCGTATTCTTTACAGTACGTCGCAGAACCAGCCCCAGCATTCTTTTGGCTGATGTGGTTTTTCTAGGCAAGTTTACGTCCAGTAGTTTGTCATTGCTTTCTGGACTGTCCGCTTTTCGAAACCACTGTCGAAACCAACGCAAGGAGCAAGGCCGGCATCTGGGATCGAACCCGGCATCTCAGCGTTACGAAGCGCGTTCGCAACGCCTAAGCCACAGAGGCCGACCAGCAGAATATAATTAGTAGTAACAGAAGTT
Organism: Candidula unifasciata; assembly: GCA_905116865.2. Taxonomy (NCBI): domain Eukaryota; kingdom Metazoa; phylum Mollusca; class Gastropoda; order Stylommatophora; family Geomitridae; genus Candidula; species Candidula unifasciata. The sequence goes on along the minus strand of CAJHNH020000843.1, from coordinate 23,389 downwards.
AAAAATATGTATTGCTGGTATTATTATGAAACCAATATTAGATAGGCGTTCTTGCACTGTTGCTCTTGGCTATAAATTTCAGCGGAAAGTTCTGGTTGTTCGTCTACTTTTAACATTTTCCTAGAACTTGAGTTTTGCGTACACATCGGTTTTACAGTTCTGGTTTATATGTATCCAGACTGCTTGCTCCTCAACTTTCAGGCAGGTGCACTTTGACTTCGAATGAAACACCGCTAATCAAACGATTTTTACTGAATGCTTCTTGGCTGGAGGTGGTGTTGGTAGCGTTGAGATGGGGGGGGGGGGGGCAGTATATCTATTCCTTTTCCCTACAATAGGGTCCCGGAATACACACGAGTTCTTGTTGTAAAATAGTGTGGTACGATTAGTGCATCAGTTCACTTTGTGACTACAGCCCTCGGTCGACTACAGTAGAGTTAGCTATCTGGGCTATTAATCTGCAGTTGGAGCAGGTCACTCGTTTTAAATACCTTGGGAGTTGTAATAAACTGCGATGGAGGAATTAAGAGAGGGCTGGCTACTAGAAATGCAGCTGCTGGGAGACTTTTTTCAGGCCATAAAGCGAAATGAGGAATTGGCTAAAGGACGAAAATGGCTGTTAAAAGCGCTACCTATGTACCAGTCCTTACCCACAGGTGTGAGTCATAGACAATGAAAACAGCACATAAAAGCCAGCTTCGGGTCACAGTAACCAGAGATCTGAGAAAAGTGGTATAAGTGACAAAAAAGGACGAAGTTCGTAACAATACGTTATGATCTTGAAACCCAGACCTTACTAACTCCAGTAGATAGATAAGTCACAGCTACGATGGTTCGGACATGTTTGCAGAATGGGAGAGAAAATGTCACCTCGGCATGCATAGGAGACAAAAACCAGGGAACCAGACCACAAAGGCGACCCAGAGTTCGCTGGGAAAGCAACATCCGACAGTTCCCGACTAATGGAAAAGAGGAACGATGAAGTAGGTTGATATTTGTACCCCACCAGGACATCACCCGTGGAGAGGTCACAGAAACCCCTTCCAGCCGTTATGGCCATATCTATGGCTAGGGCATATCTATAGCCCGGCTATATTCAGGGCCCCCGGCAGAAGCCAGGGTGGGGTTTCAAAATAACACAAACAATTGCATCCCACGAGAGTGACAACTTCGATTTACAATTAAGTAAGCAATCTGTAGTTATTTTTTTATGTGTGTTTGCCACTCATTTTTATCTTCAATTTGTTAATTCCAACGGCCAAGTTTCATTTCTTCAGTAAAGTTGAAAGTAGAGGGAACTAGTTTTAGAACTTATTGTTAGTAACGGCATCCGCTTCGAGAGCTGGAGGTCCCAGTTTCAAACTCCTGTGAAGGCTGGGATGTTTTCACGTGGACTTCTAGTAATGACCTCTGGTCTTTAGGTAGTAAGACCGGACGCCATTTGTGTATTGTTGCGCCTGTGAACAATCCCTAGGCAGTTGTAAATCGAAAAGAGTAGCATAGCGGCGCTGCCAGAGCAAAATTTTGAGTTAAAAATCTACCTAACGTATTTCAGGATCCTCGCTGGTGCAACGGAGTTCGTGCACTCTGCTGAGCACCTTCAGACTCAGGCGTGAGTTATAAGTAGAACGGAGCACTTATGGGTTACACCCGTGTGCCATGATGTTGATACGTTGAATAAACATAAACAACTGGTGTACCAGTCTACAAAGGGTTTGCTGGGACATGCTTGAGGACATAAGAGACTCAGGCACCTAGAGCTCCCTCCCTGACCCCCCCCCCCCCTTTTTTTTATTACCTTGACAATTCACTTGCTATAGGCCCTCAGCCCCCCCCCCCATCCTTTTCCCACCTTAGCCTCGCCCCTAAAACATTCTAAGAGTCTAAGCGCCCGGTCCAAAATAAGTCTTGGTTGCTTGGGGGCCTATGCTCCATTCGGAGATGAAATAAAAGAAAATATAAAGGAAAGAAAATAAATTAAAATGCTCAAAAAAATTTTTTATTCTTTATTGTTCAATCCTAATTTCTCATTTGGTTTTTTTTTTTAATAATCTTCTTCTAATAATCTCACTCGTCTTTGATCATTTGAAATTATTTCTGGTTTGTTCTTTCTCTCAGCTTCATTTTTTCCCGTGTTTTTTTTCCTTAATTCTCACTTAAAGATTTATAATTTTTCGTCTTCCTCACTATTTTCGTTACCATCTCTTTCTACCTCCTCCTCCACCTTCTTCTTCTTATTCCTTCTCCTTATTTCTTCCTTCCCCCTTCCTTGTCTTTCGTTCCCCTTTTTTCTTCTTCTTTCTTATTTTTCCTTCACCTCCTTTTGTTTGGTTCTATCTTCATTTGCCCTTTTTCTTATTTTCTTTACTCTCTTTTCTCCTTTCTTCTATTCCTTATTTTTTCCCCCTCCTTCTTTCCCTTCTTCTTCTTCTTCTTCTTCTTCTTCTTCTTCTTCTTCTTCTTCTTCTTCTTCTTCTTCTTCTTCTTCTTCTTCTTCTTCTTCTTCTTCTTCTTCTTCTTCTTCTTCTTTTTCTTCTTGTTCTTCTTCTTCTTCTTCATGTCTTAGGCCTGCTCATTGTCATTTTCCCTGGTCCTCCTTCACCGTTGCCTTTTCATCCGTACCCTCCGCGCCCTCATCCTCCTTTATATCGCGAAAAGATTGAATTACTCCAGGTTACTTAAAGTTGGAAGAACAAAAATCTACTGTAACAGGGAAGGGCTATATAGCACATATAATAAATATCAAAGGACAAGAGAGGCAATAACTACTATAGGTACATAGCCTATATTGGCTCCTCCTTGAAGAATGTAAGTGTATTTCGGAGTTTATCGAATTTCAAAGTGGGATTTCGTTATCACCGTAAAAGAGCGGGAAGTGGGTAAGTTTCCGGACAATAAAAACTTTGCTTCTCATTTATAGTCAGAGGCGTAGCCACATTTGAAATTTGACGGGCGAAGGGTCAAACTGAGCACAAAGGATGACTTGAGACAAAGGTGAAGAAATGCGTGCGAGCCATTTTCCTCTTTCCTCTAGCACTTGAAAAGTTCGACACCTCAGATGAAACGATCTCAGTCTGAATGGCAGACCCGCAGGACCTAGTGACTTGACACCGTAAGATTATGTTTATATCTATTCAACTGATTAACATTATGGCACACGGGCAGTAAGCCCAAAGCGCTCCTTTCTTCTTCTAACTCAAGCCTGATTCTCAGCGCAGTGCACAAATTCTGTTGCACAGGCGAGGATCCTGAAATACTTTGGGTTGATTTTTAACTCCAAATTGTACCCGGGCAGCGCCGTTAGGCTACTCTTTTCGATTTTCAACTGTCAATAGATTTTTACGTGCGCAACCAATACACACAGGCGTCCGGTCTTACTACCCAGAGACCTCTAGCTTTCGAGATGGACACCATGCCCCAAGACCACGCAGCCCCTTCACCGCAAGACTAAAAATGTCTCCATGCTATTGGCAGACCAACATGGCCAGCCCAGATACCCCGTTCAAGCTTCGAAAAAGCTATAATAAAAGCACTCATAACGGAGAGACCAGCTTGGTGTCACTGGCAGTTCTGCACGTGTAAGGATGCCCATCCTGGTGTATCAGGTCCTTTGCAGAACATCGTTCTCATCACGGTGACATCTCAGGATGGTTTAGTAAACCTTTCAGTAACATCCTCGAATGGACAAACTGATCGATCGATTGATAACGTGGTCTCGCGAAACAAGGAATTTAGCATTCTGTACTGGGCTCTGACCGTCGTTTGTTTAGTTTCGAACTCCCTCTTATAGTTTGCGACTGAAGGTGTTTCGGGGGTCCTCGTTTGAGCTACGGAGCAGAGACAGATCAAGTCATGTGAATTAAAATCGTCACTTATTTAGTCTCTTAACGTTTTGAAATAGCTGTCTTCTTCCTCCCCTTTTTTATCCCCTTCTTCTGATATCACTGACACTGACTTAAAGCGACCTCCAATACAACACAATCCCTGTTCACAATCTTCTTCTTCGGCATTGAGAGAACTTGGGTTTAATTGTTGCAGATATCAGGCTCCGCCATTCAGTGTGCATCCGTTTTACAGATCTTGTTTACTGCTGGTATATAGCATACTGCTGGTTCCCCTCGTCTTGGGCAGATGAACTCCGTCTTTAAAGGAAGCCCTAAATAGTCGACTCTTACGACATGATTGTTGAGTCAAGGGGGTATATTCTTGTTTTGCCTATTATATGACCTAGAACCCACACGGGGAATTCAGCTCTATGACTGGATCTCTCTTTCTAGTCACGTAATGGGGTAACCGCAGTTCCAGCTTCACAGCAAACGGGTCACCTCTTAGTTGCCCCGTTCCTGTGGCAGCGAAAGCCACACAAAAAGCAATCACAGACTGTAGTCTCAGCAAAGTCAACAGGGTACACACGCATTAAATGCATAAAGCAGCTGTCAGAAGTGCAAACACAAACAGTCTGGCACTAGAAATGCAGTTCTATGTCGATTGAAGCAGCAGCAAGATCAGTAGTTGCATACGCCGTTAATCGCACTTTCAGTTCCCTGGCACCAGGCTACTCGCAATTTTCTATATGTGTAGTTCACAACTCAAACCACGTTGGGTGCAGTCCCCCCAACAAATAAATTATTATTGTAAATAAAATCCATAGCTCACAGTGTTCGGCCATACAGTCATCAGCTAATTGTTATAAGCAGCAAAAACTTGCAACGACTAAAAATAAAATAATATAGCCTATCCGCCTTATTGATCTGATGTCCAGTTGGAGACTTCAAGTGTTTTCAGGTCTGCTTAGATATGATCTGAATATCGTCTTTTCCCTGCTCATAATGATTCATTATTTACCCCTTAAATCTTATTTAAATCGATCGCGTCATTGACTGATGTATTGATGAACTTTAAATATGATTTTTTTCTGTGCACTGTACAAGCAAGTAGAAGTGAAAATCCATTATTAGATTGTACAAGGGGAATCTCAGTTGAGATCTGTCCTACTGACTTGGATATTTTGACAGAGCGTTGGTCCTTTGACAGTGATTTATAAACTTTACATACACTGTGCACCGGCTGATGTTGCGTTTCCTGCGTTTCCTTCATTCCCTCCTCCATTTCCTCCACTTCCTTTTCTTCTTCTTCTTCCTCTTCTTCTTCTTTTTCTTCTTCATCTCTTGGAGGCAGTGTCAATTATTAAAATACCCGTCCCAGTTAGGATTTAAACTGAAGACCTTCTTGGCTGGCGGTAAACACATTGAGGTAAAAGGGAAGACAAAAATAAGCGTTCTCACGATGTAACTGGCATACGACGATACTCTGAAGGGAACAATGAGATTTCGTTACGACGACTGAAATCACAAGAAGGATTTAAATTTGCCACGAACAGTTGATTTGCAGTAGCTAGAGTTGATTATTCCATACACACAAAAATGCCCTGTTGTGTGACCACGTTGAAAAAGATGGATAACATCCATTGTTATTATTATTTTTCTTTGACGGAATTCTTTCACCTGTAGTAAGATTCGTTCTTCTTTGAAACGCACTTGATTCTGTTCCATGGTGAACTCCTGTTCCTGTACTTGCAGGTGAAGAAGGTGGTGTAATTCCTAAAGCCCTTGCCGTGTCTTCATGTCCGCGCCCAAACTTGGGTCACATATGCTGCCAATCAGTTGTATAAATGTGTCTCTATGCTATGATCCAATATTATGTCAAGTATATTCTGTTTGTCCTATCTAGCATTGTTTCCTCTCTAACAATAATATGGGGAGTCCTCGTGGTGTAGCGGATAGAAGCTCGCCCGCAGATCGAAAGGTCATTTTTTCAGGTCATGGGGGAGTCGGAAATTTGTCAAAAATGACCTAGATTTCCAGGTCGACCCAGCCTTTAATGCGTACGGGTGTGTCATGGAAGTAAAGGCGGCCGGCATGTTGCTGACCACATTAGCCACCAAGTGCCGATTAGTCGATATATATATATATAGCCCTATTTTCCCCATAAGACTAAAGGCGATGAAAAGGGTCATGTGCTTTTTTTTTTTTAACTTTTAAGATTATTATGTTCACGACACACTCCAGTTTCTGTGTTCTCTTACACACTCCAGTTTCTGTGTTCTCTTACACACTTCAGTTTCTGTGTTCTCTTACACACTCCAGTTTCTGTGTTCTCTTACACATTCCAGTTTCTGTGTTCTCTTACACACTCCAGTTTCTGTGTTCTCTTACACACTCCAGTTTCTGTGTTCTCTTACACACTCCAGTTTCTGTGTTCTCTTACACACTCTAGTTTCTGTGTTCTCTTACACACTCCAGTTTCCGTGTTCTCTTACACACTCCAGTTTCTGTGTTCTCTTAAACACTACAGTTTCTGTGTTCTCTTACACATTCCAGTTTCTGTGTTCTCTTACACATTCCAGTTTCTGTGTTCTCTTACACACTCCAGTTTCTGTGTTCTCTTACACACTCCAGTTTCTGTGTTCTCTTACACACTCCAGTTTCTGTGTTCTCTTACACACTCCAGTTTCTGTGTTCTCTTACACACTCCAGTTTCTGTGTTCTCTTACACACTCCAGTTTCTGTGTTCTCTTACACACTCCAGTTTCTGTGTTCTCTTACACACTCCAGATTCTGTGTTCTCTTACACACTCCAGTTTCTGTGTTCTCTTACACACTCCAGTTTCTGTGTTCTCTTACACACTCCAGTTTCTGTGTTCTCTTAACAGACAAACTTGATGAGGATTTCTCTTTTCTGAAATGAATAATCCAAAGCGCGACTGTCTGCTGTCAAATCCTAAGCAGCTGGGATCGAACCTGGCACCCCGGCTACAAACAGCGGTCTTACCGACTTAGCCACAGACACCGACAATTCTTTAAAGACATCTTTTTACACATCCCCGAACTTTCCACGTAATTTCTCAGTAATCTGTGGACTGTCCATACAACAAGGTAGAGGGTTGGGTCTGTGTACCAGCATTAAACTCCCCCACCGTCATCTTCCTCTCTCTGTTTTCCTCTCTCCCTCTTTCTCTCTTCCCCACCCCTCTCTCTCGTGTCTATGTAAACTGTAACTTTGATTATACTTAATAACTCCTATACCAAACCCACATTACTGTAAGACAAAAGACTAAAAGTAGTTAATAAAGTAACTCTAATGTAAAGATTTCAACTAACATGTGCCTAAAATAGGAAAAATGTCGTTGACACAGAAATCAACAATTAAATAAGACGATAAGGAAATAATTTTGAAATCAACAGAGAGAAATTAAAAATTTAGAGGAACTAATATAAAATAATGCTGAAAAGGTGGGTAAGCTGTACCCCCTCAGGACATCACACGAGCGATAAACACGCAGTTACACAAAGTGCCACTATGCAGATGAGGATCACCCGTGGAGAGGTCCCGGAAACCCCGTTCAGCCGCTAGGCTATATTGAAGGTCCGGCTATATTTAGAGGGCTCGATTATATTTAGGGCCGCCGACAAAAGCCAGGGTGAGCTTCAAAATACTAAAAATTGCATCTCACAAGGGAATGACGATTGATACTGTGTGCTGAAAAGTAGTAGTACATTTTACCCCACCAGGACATCTCACAAGCGATAAACACACGTTGAGACAGAGTGCTACCATGTGGATGAGGATCACCCGTGGAAGGTCTCGGAAACAGCATTCAGCCATTAGACAATATTTATGGCCGGGCTTATATATCGGCCCCTGGCAAGAGCCAGTGTGAGGTTTTAAAATACCGAAAAATTGCATCCCACAAGGAAATGACTGGTTATAATTATACTGAAAAGAACAAAGAACTATTATTAATTAAAAAGAACTTTTAAACAAATTTTCCAGATATTTTTATGACTCTTTTTAATGTTGCCAGTGAACCGAGGGATATTTTTTTTTCGCTAAACGCTTGAAAGCGAATTTATATAGCAGAATAAATAATTCGGCAATTAAATTATGTCACATTAATAGGAACATAACGATTAATTAGGGTTTTTTTACTACGTATTTTCGCTTTAAATAGAAACCTTCGTCACCCGCATTAAGATTATGGGGGATGACAACAGGGGAAAAAGGATTAATTACTCGCTCAAAAGAAGGAACGATAAAGAAGATATAAGCAAAGAGAAAGAAGAAAGAATAAGAAGAATACATAGTGGAATTCTACATAGCAATTCTCACTTTACTTACACTCAAAGCTACCTCGTATGGTAGGCTGTGTTGTTAGTTAACAGGCAATCTCACCCCCACCCTACCTCCAAGACTAGATCCATATTTTGGAGAAATATAATTTTCAATACAGAATCAATCAGGCACGTATTTCTATTTCGTGAAACTCTTATTATCATATTCTAATATAATGATAAGCCGATTGAGGAGGCATTAATTTAAAACTAACAAGACAAATGATTCTTCTTCCTCTTCACGTCCTCTTTTACCGCTTCGGGTGTCGAGGGAGATATAAGGTCCTGCTTAATGCTCTTCTGGCTGCTTCAAACATAGACACATCGTGGTGCTGTAGAGTTTCTCTGATGTTATCTTCCTATGTTGTTCTTGGTCCACCTCTTGCTCTAAGCCCTTCTCCTTTTTTGGTATATGCCTTGTATGGTTTAGCATTAGAAGACATTCTCTCCAAGTGAGCAAATGCTGTTCTTGTATGTAATTTAGAATTTTTTCTGTACCGACTTTATCTCGTATGACCTCATTCCTGATTTTATCTCTTCTGGTCACCGCTAGTCTTTTTTTTTTCCATGGTTACTAATTTTCTTTAATGTTTTGTTGTGAGTGACAACGTCTGGCACTGGTAGCATAGGGTGGGAATGAAAATGCTTTAAATGAGATGTTTCTTTGGCCTGATTGGGATTGCTTTATGCTGTAAGAGGAGGGCTAGCTGTCCCAATACTTGGCCTGCTCTTCACCAATTCAAGATAAATGGAAATTAAACAGATGCGCATTCCGCGAATTAAATTAAACGGACTAAAAATGGTACATAAAAAATATTTTAAATGAAAACAGCTAATTTTCACATCAAAAGACATCTTTTATTAAAATGCTTATAGAAAGCCCATTAGCGATAGTGGGCCAGAAACCTGAACTATCAACGAAATCAATTGAAACAGCCAAAGGCGTTGAGATGAACAGATAAACAAAATGAGTTGAACTCTACAAGACAAAAATGTACACACACACACACAGAGACAAGCTTAAATTATTACACGGCAGAAAATGCCTGTGACATTACCAGAACTTTTGGCCTAAAATTAAAGCAAAGAGGTTAGCGTAGTTCAAAAGTCCTATAAATCACTAGAAAATGTTGAATGTCAAATTAGGAATCGACATCATAGCATTCTGGATACTTCCCTAAACGCTTCGTCCCCATCTTCAGCAGCAAGCTAAGAGTTAGAGAGCGGGAAATTTTCCCTACGGCACTTATCGATGTATAGGTAGAGCTGTACTTACAAGTCGAACAAATGAAGTTCAAGGGACTGACACATAGGTATAATGTGTGGAAGGAAAGAGAGACTGACTGACCAGCTGATGAACAGACAGCCAACTACACTGACATGCAGATAGGATAAATAGGACAGACAGACAGACATACGGACTGACTGGCGGGTGGCGGCGAGAGGGGTGGTTGACGGACCGACAGACGGACAGACAGCCGGGTGGACAGACAGACAGTCAGTCAGACAGCAAGACATACAGATATTGTGTATGAAATATACTACATAGATATCATATTAGTATTTCTTAGCTCTTACAGTAACTATTACGGACAGCAAATTTCATCAAACACGTCCAATCCCGTTGTGCCCACAATCATTTAATAACGTTCTTCTCCCTGCAGTATATAACACATGAACAACGACACTTCGTGTAGACGGATGCTTTACTAGGGGGGAAGGAGCACAACTGATCCAGCTAGATTATCTCCCCCGAACAATCGTATCATTTTTAGAGATGCTATCATTTGATCATTTACTGTCATACCCGATATTCAGTGGTGGAATAACAACAATTGCTGCCGGATTCATTGTGTCACTGGTGGTTGGGAAACACTTCAACTTTCCACTTGCCTGCAGTGAGAGCTGGGGTTGGGGGGGGGGGGGGTGAAATATCAGCTCTTTTGACTCTTATGGATCCTAGACAGTCACTATCATTTACAACCATTCTATATTCAGAATAATTCCTGGTACCTTTAGCTCCTCCTGGATAAGAATAACTTACAACCAAAGCGTGTTGAACATGACTTAAACCCATGATCTTCGGATCCGCAGGTGAGCGTCCAACCGCTGCACCACCATGGCGCTTAACATGTCCAAAATACCCTAGCTTTCAGGAGAGGATGCTGTTTATGAGATAGTTCTCCTTGATGTTCAAGTCACTGGAAGAAGTACTTTAAAGTATTAAATGTTTGGGTCTTACAGAGTGTCACAAGAGATATTATGAAGTCGAATTTCCGTCGTTTAGGTATTTACCTCGTGCTCTGAAAGTCGTGGGTTCTATTTCACTCGCCGCAGCGTTCGGTTTATGAGCGAATAATTACGCGGGCCCTATGTGAATTGTCACTGGAGTTAAGAAGTTTATTATAAGTCCAGTGATAAACAAGTATTTTCAAATGGCGATTACTGCACCTGATAGCGTTTTGATTATATTCCTCTTTACGCTTTCGTTCTTTCATCTCCACCCTCCCATCACATCAGTGGTTGTGCTGTGTACTCTTTCCCTCTAGATCGTGTCAATTTTCACTCTAAATAGAAATAAAGGATTGTTTATATCGTTCAACCCCCCCCCCCTTCCCAACCACCACCCTAACACACACACACACACACACAAATCACATTTCTAAATTTATTAATATAATTCTGATGCTGCTAGGAAAGTCAACTGAGATTACATAAAAATGAAACTTGTAATTTCTAATTAAGTATAGATTTCACATTATAGTGCAGCTTGAAATTATAATTATATCATAACAAACATTTATTTCGTCATCAAGTTCAAAGTTATTATGTATATTTTGATAATACCAAGTACTGGATGCCTGTCAATTGACGAACGCTGTGTAGAAAAAGATTAATAAATAAAGATGACAAACAATTTTAAAATGACAATTTATGCAGAATATTTTGAGTAATTATTTTCACGAGACACTGCCCACCTTGCAACGTATAATGGTAAAACAAAAAAAAAATATACATACATACAAACATACATACACAACAAAAAGAATTAAAATGAGAGAAAAACACACAACGTTAAAATAACATAGAAATAATTAATGAAAACACTCCACACATATTGAACACGAAAATAATGCAAACATACTTTAAATTAACAACACGAAAGTGGCAAAATGATAACAAACGATATTATTTCAGGAGGAAACACATGACAACAAAAGAATTAAAAAATTGAAATAAGCTGTTTTCTCTAGTTCAAGGTTTGGGCGTAAGTAAACATGTGGTCTTGGCTGTAAGTAAGTTAAAACGTTTTTGGTTTTCGTTGTCATATAGTTTAGATTTAAAAAAAAAATTTTTTTTTTTTACTGTAAAATGTGTATTTACAACAGTTATTTTTTACTGTAAGACCGCTTTTCAGTCAAGTATGCACCTTGGTACAGACAGCCTAATTCACAAAAAGGTGTATGTACAATCAAATTAACCCACACGAAGGTAATGGCACAATTAAATCACCTCACAAAAGTTACGGTACGATCAAATTATCTCAGACCTACTTGATTCATTATCACGCCACAACATTTCACAGTTACAAGACATGGAAAGCACTTACTTCTTCGTGTCCAGTTGTTGTCTGTAAAACATGCATGAAACATTTCAGTTAGTCTTCTAAATATTGGAATATGATTAATAAATCAAGAGTCATGTTTGTTTGTTTTTTAACATGTTTTCCGTCCCAGTGTGGTATCAATTTTGTCGTTCTGTGAAAGACCCACCCCAGTTGTGGCCAGGAGCTCTGTTATAACCTAACGGTTGAATGGGGTTGCTAGAACGTGTGTCCGAGTGATCTTCATCCGAATAATGGCACTTTGTGATATCGGGTGTTGGCTGCTCGTCGTGTGGTCCATACATGTTTTTTAAGGAATGAATTTCTCTAGAAAATATAGGTATTTACTTAAAAGGTATTATAGCTAGAAAGGACAAGTTAGAGGTTTGGTTGAAGGAGAAATAAAGGAGAATTAACTTCTTTTTCAGCTGTAACCTCCGGCGGAAAGTTCTGGTTATTCGTACACTTCAGGACTGCAGTCCTGTTTCAGAACCTGAGTGTTGCGCGTGCTTCCGTTTGACAGATCTGACTCATTCGTGTGCAGACTGTTGGTTCCTTGCCTCTCAGGCAGATGCACTCCGACTTCGAAAAAAGGTCCCAATTAGTCGCCACTTACGACATGCTTTTAGGTAGTCAGTAGGTCTATTCCTGTTTTCCCGATGATAGAGCTCCGGAAACCACACGAGGAAATATACAGAAAAATAATGTTTTTCATCGTATTTGATGGTGTATAAGACGCCCCCCCCCCCGAAACAACTGAGAGAAATTCCACCCAGGGGGTAAAAAAGGATAGGGGGGGGGGGAGGGATCTGCTGCTATCTTCAACGCTGCCATTATGCCGACTAGTTTGGCTGTAAAAACTGAGGAATGATCTGTGATTTTTACGATTTTTGTATTTTCCAATAAGCAATATAAACAGTTGCTCCTACTTCTCCTTTCTAATTTGTGGATCCATCCGTGTATATTATGCTGGAGAACATTGGGCGAAGAGAAGAGTGAGTCATAGTACCAGAGGAAACGTCTGACCTTTGTTGGGTTATGATCACATTGGGCAGGGTGGTTAAAGAGTGGCCGGAGGGTGCTGCGGAGGTGGAAGTCCAACAATTTATTCAAGACAATTCACGCCCATGTGATCTGATTATCTATACAGATGGTTCGGTGTTGAAAGGAAAGAGATACTGGCTCTAAATCAAAACTGGGTTTTATTGAATAAGTTATGCTTCTCCATGAGGAAAGTAATCGTTTTGTTAATTACCGTTTCTAGGATCTATACTAAATGGGATGTTAACGAGATGGGTCTGTATGAGTCTACGTTTTGTGGTTCCTTTTCTGGTTTTTCAATGGGAATAATTGTGGCTTGTTTCCAATGCTTGTGAATTTCTCCTTCTTTCCATTTCTCCTTGAATAAATCTGTAATTTGTTTAAGGTTTTTCTTGGTAACATTTTCATTATTGTGTAATTAAGTATATCCGCTCCTTCTGCAGTGTTGGATTTTCCACTTATAGCACTTCTATTTTGTTCTACTGTTATATCCAGGTCCGGGTAGTGTCCTTCGTTTAAATGTTGTAATTTGCCGTTTAGTCTGCTAAATTCGTTTCTCCTCCCTCTCTCCCT
>CAJHNH020000843.1:0-5000 GCA_905116865.2 Candidula unifasciata | reverse complement strand
AAGAAGAAGAAGAAAAAGAAGAAGAAGAAGAAGAAGAAGACTACGGTATAGAATTTCAAAGCTAGGCTCGACTTTTGTACTGCACTATAATGACAATATTTAGTAATCTCAGTAAATCTGTTTCACCGTATGAACGACTGAACAGTCGGTATAGCTGAAGATAGTATATTTTTAAAATCTGTAAAATCGCTGGTACAGAAGATCTCTTATAAAAAAAAATAAAAAATAAAAAATACAGTAAAACTAAAGAATAACACAGGGCTATTGAATTTTGAAAACGCGGATCGCCAGGAGCAAAAGGCTTGAACCTCATCATAGAAAGATCCTTAACACAATTCAACTGGCAATGATCCATGGACCACTTGCTAGGCCTCCGCGGGCTACATTTTATCCGCTATCCGCGGGCCACCAGCTGAATAGTCTTGGTCAAGAACACATTCTTTAACGAGATGGATGCATCTGACTGGTTACAATACCTTTTTAGAGATACAAAACTGGCAAAAAAAGGGGTTGGGCAGGGGGCAAATTATCAACGATTGTGATTTTAATTTGCTACACTACATTAGGAAACGCACGAACAGTTTATCAAAATTCGCCCACATTTTTCCTCACTCCCATCTCTGTCTCCTTACCCCCCCCCCTCTCTCTCTCTCTCTCTCTCTCTCTCTCTCTCTCTCTCTCTCTCTCTCTCTCTCTCTCTCTTTACTACTACTGTCTTTTTTTCATTCGAAGGCTCCCAGCTGTACCTGCGGCTGCTACTGCTTCCACGGAGCGTCCCAGCCCACTTCAAAATTGATCGAGGCCACTACGCCCAACTGTAGTGTCCCAGCGCCCCACCCCCTCCCCCTACCCATCCCTTCCAAATGACGAACTGGAAAATATTGGTCTAGACAAGCGAAAGAAAAGAAGAAGAAGAAGAAGAAGATCTCCAATGCACATGCATGCATTAAGTACAATCTTCAGAATTAGAAGCCGAAATTTTAGAACCATGCATGACTGAACAAAAAGGGGCAAACAAATAAACGGGAGCTAATAATTTCAAGATAACAGCTACAGTAACATGAAAACACACACACACACACACACACACATATACACACGCACGCACGCACACGCGCGCGCACACACACACAGACACAGATAAAAAACATGACCTGTAGTCTAATTTTACGCACCAGAACATGATAAAAGATATTGCCTAAAGGAAATTTAACAGGAAATTTCACAGTACTACATCTAATCAATCGTATAGAAATATTAATTTTTTGACTAGAGACCTGCATGTCACGGTGGAATTCAATAAAACTGGTTATGGAGAAATACCGAAGTAACACAGAGCTGGGGTAATCAACGGTAATCGGTAATTTTTAATCAATATTCCCGCAATCAATTAATACGTTGTAGTACGAAGCATTGTTCTGTTTGAAATGATACATAAAACAATGTGCGCATTACCAGACCACAAAACAGAAAAATGACATGTGTCATGTGCGTATAGTACGATCCAAAAGTCGTAACCTCAGACTTAAGAAATATCTCGAAAATTCCTCTACGGATCAACCCGATTGCTTGCTTGTAGTCTTAGATTTCCAATGTCCGTATAACGACATCATTTACGATTACACAGGTGCTGCTGTTTTCTTTACGCGGCAAATTTCTTTGTTCTTTATCGGACTATAATTTGTGTATGCGTAAACAATAGAATATACTGTATTTGACACATTTACAGATTACGTTTTTTGTAAAACACCTATGAACAGAGTTAAAATTATGAAATGAGATTACGCCAGTACATGACGTCTCCGCTGCACTATTCAAAATAAGCACTTCTAAGTGCAATTTGATGTTTTATCAAGTTCGCGTAAACATTCTAGCTGTAGCTACTGAATCGGTGTCTGTTTTTCATTGAACCGCAAATATGGCAAAATAAAAACTAGACGTTTATAGTAAAATATTTTTTCTATAAGGACACGATTATTAACAGGTTGCATGCCAGTTTTCAACAATTTACACCCAATGATTGCTGAATTATAGATGTTTAAGATTGGGTACGACTTTTGGAACGCACTAAAAAAAAAAAAAAAAACATTCAACAAGTTTTAAAGTCGACATAATTAACTTCATTGCAATGGGTGTTAACTTTTAGGTTCAGTCATTCTCTTTAAAAGGTTAGGCATCTGTCGAAAGAGTCGAATAAAGCATAAACTCCGTAGTCCCAGTGACGATCCACGGGGATCTCTGTAATATTTGCACTGGTGAACTGAAAAACTCAGTCCACGAAACAAGCTTACGGTCTTGAAAGCGAGGCAAACATGCTAAGTAATCAGCCACATAGACAACAAGACATTATCTCTCTACAATGCAACCTTTTCGTATTCGAAAATTTAAAAAATGTGAACACAAAAATTCAATGCAAATTTTGTTGCCTGGCATATTTCGCTGTATCTCGTCAGATGCAACATACAATGAAGCACGCACGCACGCAAGCACACACACACGCAAACACACACACATACACACACGCACGCAAACACACACAATAAATAAAGGAATCTCTTTCGATAAAATACATAAAACGCTTTGCTAATGCAGTATCCTTAAATACACGGTAGCTACGGGTTAGATGCCTAAGATACTAAATTTAGTGCTTGGTGCAGCCGTGTGAGCTGTGTTTTTCATGTGGAATGCCTTTCATTTCATTCGTGCAGCGGATTTGTTGTGGTATTCAATATGGCCGGTAGCCGGTTTACATGCAAGCAGGTAAAAAAAAAAAACCTTATGTAGTGGTTCTACGTGCATATTGCCAACTTATCGTGCCCCCACTAGTTCCATTAACGACAAACTGCGTTTCTCGTGGCGACTGCCGGCTTTGGCGCCTCTAGCAACTGTCACATGCATTTACTGCGTGCGCATATTTCTGGATTGTTCCGGGACTATTTTTTTGTTCATTAGTTTTTCAAATAGGACAGTGAGGAACATTTCATGTGATTTTCACTGACACAGGAATGGAGCAAGTATGGGGAAACCTGATTAGTTAAGCTGAAACTTTGACTAAGACTAAGACTTAGACATAAATTGCATTGTGAAGTTGGGCTGTACATCTCTCCACCGAGAATTCAAGATTAGCCGTATGATTACCGATTTCATTAGCACCTTTTCGTCTTTCCATACGACAGTGTTACGTTTTGCTATGAGGAGGCATGGGATTCATAGCCCATGGCGATGGCGAGTGTGACTAGTAAGACCCGTTCACGCTAGGAACATTCTTTCACAATTATTAAATGCTATTTCAGGACCGTTGTTGTCAGCATTTGTGTTAAGCGTGATTCTTCTCAGACGCTCAGCTCTCAGCCTTTCTGTAATCATTTCTTCCTTTCTTCTCATTTCTTTCCTGGTGTGCTCCATCCACACGACACGGTCTGAAGCATTTTGTTCCCACCAATCCACATCAATACCTGCATCATTCATGCCCCTCTTGCACACATACTTATATCGTAATAGAGGTCAGCCTCGACATCTTCTATCTATTTGTTACTCGCCATAGAGGATGTCCTTAAAGACTATGTCATCCTCCATTCTCCAGGTGTGACCCAACCACCTGAGCTTTATTAGAATGAGCACTGAGAAAACTGTTGTAATACTTGCACTTTCCAATACCTCAGTTTCTGTGCGCTTGTCATACCAGTTAATACCAAGTATGCCAAGTATTCTTCTTGGGCATCGCATGTGAAAGATATATAGCTGTTTCTTCTGAAGCGAAAAAGTTGCCCACCGTTTAACTGCCATAAAGCCCGATAAAGCCTGATATGTGATTACCGCGGTAATTCAAATTTATAGTGCTCTTTTTTGATTACATAACACAGGAGAGCTAAGTTTTATTGACACAGCTTCTTCTAGTTTCAACAAATGTCTTTTCAATCTATTGTAAATATTTGTGATGACACAATCCTTATCAACTGTTTGAATCAAGACATGAATGTGTCTATTTTTATTAACACGAAAGTTATATATGTATAAGTAAAGATCTATTTTGACGCCTTAGGGCGCATCGGGCATAAGGAAAGAGCACTCATATTTTTACAGACCAGTCGGCACTAGGTGGGTAATGTGGTCAGTATTACGCCAGCCGTCTTTACTTCCACAGGACATACATCCTGGTACCCATTTTAGGCTGGGTCATCCTTCGACGCCCCATACCATTATAAAATCAACGCAGCCAGCAGTGGGTTTCGATCGCAGTACGTTGGAATCACGAGGACGATTCACAACGCCTAAACCACAGACGCCGCACCAGATAAAGTCATGGCAAGTAAAGGCGGCCAGCATGTTAACCCCACCACCCATCCAAAGCCGAATGGCTCTCCTCCTCCTCCTGCTGCTGCTGCTGCTGCTGCTGCTGCTGCTGCTGCTGCTGCTTCTTCTTCTTCTTCTTCTTCTTCTTCTTCTTCTTCTTCTTCTTCTTCTTCTTCTTCTTCTTCTTCTTCTTCTTCTTCTTCTTCTTCTTCTTCTTCAGCATTCTGATCCCTTGAGATTCATTGCTGCAGATATCACCCGCCTCTATTCATCTCTCTGGTTAGCCTTCTCTTTCCAGCTGGTAACACCAAGTGTTTGCAGGTCTGTCTGGATATTATCTCTCCATCGTCTTCTTGGTCTGCCTCGTAGTCTACGACCATTCATTTCCCATTCAATTCTCTTTCATCTGATATTCTGTTATAATAGCATCATAAAAACAGTTGTTAACTAAATATATAATAATATATTGATAATGATGATGATGGTGATAACAATAATAATAACAATAATGACAAACAAACAGATCAGTCCCTAATTCAGATCTTCTAATTGTTACATACATCCTCTATGATATCTAAATATGACTTACAAAGACACAGATATTCAACGCGAGCCTGTGTCGTGGATTGTATGGCTTTAACTAAGTGGATTCGTTTACACGCCTATGACAAAAATGGACTTGGGTTAAATCAACATAAACCAAATGA
>CAJHNH020000842.1:15000-36861 GCA_905116865.2 Candidula unifasciata | reverse complement strand
AGTCCCCGGTTGTAGGCAAGAACTTAAACCTTATCTAATGTTTTTGGGAGGTTTGGGTCTTGTTTTTTAAAACACTTTTAACATGTTAAAACCTCTGAATCTATCAAAAAATTGCAAATGAACCTTTTTTTTTTTACCTCTTGGTCTATACAGCGGGGGGCTTTGGGGTTAGTAGGCTATCCAAAACTTTTATTGGTTTTTTACTCAAATTGTGCACAGAAGATCCTCATGCTATGATGTCAATCTTTCCGCTCTTCTTTTTTTAGTCGCCTTCTGCTTATTGCCCCTTTTAAACTTCCATCACATGAGCGAACTTGAATGCTTTTTTTATATGGACAATCAGTTTTCTCCTTGAGAAATTTTTTTTCAAGATGTATTTTTTACCCTTTTCTTTTGTGGGGTATTCTCCTCTTTCGCTACAAAACCACATTCCGCATTCCAAAAAAATTTTAACTAAGGGCCCAACTTCAATGATTCACTTTCGTGACGGGATAGGATTTATTTACCTTAATCAACTAAAAATTGTAAGACATTTTTCTTTTTGTAAATGTTACTTTTGCTTGAGTGTTCACATTTTACTTCTTTAATACTCTGTTAAAATTTACCTTTTGTAATCACGGACTTCTTTTCTGCCTTTACCTTGGGGGAAAGGCGTCAGGAAAACACCCAAGTCGTCTATATCGCTATAGGGGCAGTCCCCGTAGGTACTCTTATCTTTAAACGGCTCTCTAGCTGCTTTCTTCTCTACAAGAAACATTCCCTTTTTTTGTGCTGGGTTTTTCTTGTTGTTTTGTGTGTGTGGTGTGTGACTTTTCCGGGCGGGGGGTTTTTGTGCTATTCTTCACAGGATAAAGTAGCCAATCCGCCTAACCCCCCTTTTTTTCCCTTTCGGCATCCCCGTAGGGTGAGTGTTACTATTTAATTTCTCCCCCTGAGGGGTGCCGATTTGCCATACTTTTACTGATTCGGGCTCTGAAGGCCCTGGGTTCGTTTTAAAATGGGGTGCACGGGTTTTAGAGTGCAGTTTTTTAACGAAACATCCCCAAGTAGTCGCGGGGGCTATTTGTACTTTGTGTGATGGGGCCCCGGGGGCGCTATGTTATGCGGAGAGGAACCCAACTATATGGGATAAATCAAGTGCAAAATAAATTTACTTCTGGACTTTGCCTTTCACTTTTTCCATTGTTTGGCAATATTCACAAAGATCCTTTTTGGGGTATCATTTTTAAAACCGCTAGGGCGTTTTTTGTCTGACGGCTAGAGCTCGACTGAGATCCTAAAGGCTTTGGGTTTAGGGCCCGGCGGGGTCGCACTTTTTTTTCCAAAATGACATTAGTCCCCAATCGATTCAATTTAAATGACCAGGTAAAGCTTTAAAGGAAAGGGGGGATGTTGACCCAAAACACCAAGGGTGTGATGCAAATATATGTTGGGTCCATATGCCAATGGGCGTAGGCTGCTGCTGTTTTGTTGTACGCACCCGGGACCATCGAAAAAAACCCCGGTGACAAAGCCCCCCTGCAGATGAGGATCATCCCTGGGAGATCTCAAAACCCTTTCAGCCGTTATAGCCCTAATTTGGGCCCCGCTAATTTAGACCCAGGCAAAAGCCCAAATGAGGGGTTCAAAAAACGAAAGATTCATCCCACAAGGGACGACTTGGAAATAAAAACGTTAAAAAAAGGACGTGCCCTTTTAAAAAGGGTTTATATTTCGTTCCGGGTGCCCTTTATAATTTTTGGGGCTGAATGTGTATCTGGGTTTGCTTTTTGGCTTACCCTTTTTGAGACTGTGAAATCAGAGTGGTCACATCTTAGGTAGAAAACAGAGGGGGAAAAAATTTAACGGAAGTTTTTCTGATTTAAGTCATTGTTCATAAGCTTGAAACGGTTTTCATCAAAAAGACATACCGTTTATCATGTTGTGATAAAATTTTTATTTTCTAACCAAAACTGTAGGATCGACCAAACGCAAAAAGTAATTGTTTTTATTTAAAAAGGCAAAAGGCGTTCACATATGAAATATTGGGAGAAAGATTAAAAAAAACCGCCAGTCACAAGCAACACTTTAAAAAAAGTTTTTTATCATAAAAAGGACACCTGGAACCTTTTTGGTGAACACAGAAATTGATGATAGATTTTTTTAACAAAGAAAGAAAGACCTGGAACCCTTTTTGGGACACAGCATTGATGATAGATTTTTAACAATGAAAAAACGACACTGGAAACCTTTGTAAACACAGAACACTGAGTGATAGTTTTTCTAAAAATAAAGAAAAAACGCGGGGAAACCCTTTCTGTGAACACAAACATTGAGTGAGATTTTTTAACTATGGAAGAAGCCCTTTAAAAAACCTTTGTGGTGAAACAGAAACTGAGTGAAATTTTAAACCTAAAAGAAAGACATGTGAAAACCTTTGTGGTGAACACAGAACATTGAGTGATGGTTTTCTAAACGAAAGAAGGAGGGGTGGAAACCTTCCTGGTGGCCAGAACATTGTGTGCGGGGTTTCTAACATGAGAAAAAGGACGCGTGGAAACCTTTCAGTGAAAAAAATTAAAACGAATGAGGGGGTTTTCTAAAGATGAGAACGCCCTCTAAAAAGGTTTTCCTAGAAGATGGCGGCGAAAAAGGGGGTATTTTGTAAGAATACATTGTTCATTTTTTTCGATTCAAAGTTAAACCAGGACACACATGAAAGACTTCTAGTGCCCAAAGAGAAGATCAGCGGGGGGTTTTTTTAACCACAAAAGAAGTCCACGGAAAAACTACTCGCGTAAAATAAAAGCATCACCGTTAACACTCTAAAACACCTACAAACATGTCGCAAATTTCCAAAGGACAAAACCCAAAGATATGAAAATGTTACAACTTTGAACCCTTTTCGCTGTTTTAGAAAGTGAATGTCAACGTCAGAATCATTTGGTCTTGGTGTTAGTTTAGTCTTATTTTAGTGTTAGTCTTATCTTAATCGGGGTTTTTTAATTTCCGCCCCCAGGTTTTCAGACTTGCTAGTTCCAGTGTAGTAAAAAACCAATAAAATGTCCCTCACTGTGCTTTGAAAAACGGGTGAAAACCATTAGGGGAAAAATCCAAAACATGCAAAAAGGGAAAATGCAATTCATTTGCAAAAGGCGCCAAACCCAAAAAGTATAGCCGAGGAGACAAATCTAGCTCCCCCAATTACATTGTACACTCCATGGAATTGTTGACCGTTTTTTCTTTCCGGTTTTTATTTTCTTGTTTTTCTCGCTGCAAACTTGGCTGAAAGTGGGGTTGCTCATCACTTCTGGGCTTTCGTTTTTGTTGGGTTGAGTTTGCATCACACCCGTCTACATATCGGGTTGCGCACCCGGGTTGGGTTCCTTGCCTTCAGGCAAATGTTTTCCGACGGGGAAAGGAAAACCTCGATTTAGTTACACTGACCAGGCCCCCGGTTGGGGTTTTTTTAACATCTTTTTCTCCTTTTTCTGAAGTACAAGGGGAAAAGTCTGGATGTTTGCCCTTTGGACTTTGGGGGGTGCCGGTCCTATTTTTTGCGTGTACATCCGTTTTACTGGGTTTTTTTTTGTGTTTGCATTTAATTTTTCCTTGCTACTCAAGAGCTGCCTCCGACTTTGAAGTAATTGGTTAGTCGACTTTACGACATGTTTTTTTGGGAGAGACAGTGTGTTTTTTCCTGTTGCCCCCCCATAGTAGGATCTCAAAACAAACACGGAATTTTTAGGATGACGGGGGAGAGAAGTGGACGCCTGGTCTTCGTGTACCCTCATTGTGGTCAGACTTCTGTACCCCCAAGCTCCTGCAGTTTCAAAGCTTCTGCGCTTCAAGTTCTCACCCTAGGGATGATCGACTGGTAAATCGCGAAGCCCCGATCACGTTTGAAAATTTTGGCATCCCCAAAATTTAAAAGGGTTTTTAAAATTTAAAGTTTAAAAAAATATATATTACGATTCTTTTACATCTTTGTTTGTAAGGATCGCCAGACTTTACCAGCAGTTTTCTTTTTGGCGTTTTTTCCATTCCAGTCCCCCTATCATCGGGTTGCTGGATTTGTTTCCAAATGAACCCCTGGTCGTCCTGGTTCCCTTTGGGTTTTTGGCTCGCATGCCCGCCATGGTGGCCTACTCTCTCTCTCTCTCCTCTCTCTCTCTCTTCTCTCTCTCTCTCCTTTTCTCCTCTCTCTCTCTTCTTCTTCTCTCTCTCTCTCTCTCTCTCTCTCATTCTGCAACCCTTGCAGACCATTTTAACTGTGACTGATCCATGAGTTTGTAAGGATAATATTCAAAAAGGAACTCCGTTGTAGGGGCTCGTTTGATTTTCGGCGCAGTTTTTATTATTTTCCGGTTTTGATCGTGGGGCTTCAGAGTTTGTGGGTTTTTTTTTCAGGAGCCGCTGTGGGGTTTCGCTAGGACGCTCGCCTGCAGATTCGAAGGGCGGGGGTCGGTCCCGACGGAGCCCGATTTTTTTCAAAAATGATTTTGGGTTACAGATTGGGCCCCGCATTACGTGGATCCCCAAAAAAGTCCTGGAAAATAAGGGGGGCGGGTTTGCGACATCACTCGCCCAAAAGTCTATAAAGTACGGTCTAGCGTCCTTTATATAAGCCTTAGGGGTCGGCTAGCTACAGGAGTACTGACCTTTTGTGATAATCCTTACTAAAGTGGGTCCTCTGCTTGAACTTGAATCGACTTCGTCGCCTCGGGACAGTATTTTGGTCTGTCACCTTTTATCCACCTAAGCTGGTCCTTTTCAGGGGTTTTGTTGGTTTGCAATGCTAGGCCGTTTTATGGTGCCATAACCTATTATAGTTATAACCCAAAACGCCCCTTCGGGGTTTTTGCTGTTTGCTCGTGACGGCAAACCCCCAAAAGCACTTGAAGAGGGAATCTTGACACTTCGGGGGTTTGTTTTTGCCGGGTTCGACCCCAGCTGCAGGCGACTTGGCAACAGACCGTCTCATTGTTAGTTTCGACGTGGTACCGAGAAGCCGACCTTTGAGTAAAGCAATGGCAAACTACTAAATTTTAGGTACGTGAAATGTACCAACTTAACGGTTTCTCTGTAATATTTTTTTCGTCGTTTGTCATAACTAGTTTGAGAGGAGGGGGTAGGTACTGTAAACACTGGAAGAGTTTGTACCTGACGACACCACAAGTCAGTTTGTCCTTTTCCCAGATCAGGAAACGGAACAGTTGGCTATATCGAGGCTGGAGGTTAACCAGGGATTTTTCTTGATGACTGGTGAAAGTTCATCCCCATGGACGATCCAAAGCGAAGGCCAGTCCCGGCAAAACCGTCCGCTATTAGCGCCCTGTAGGTGTCCAAAGATCAGTACAGAAGGAATGAAATAAGGAATGAATGAATTAATGAATGAATGACTGAATGAATTAATGACTGAATGAGATGAATGAATGATGAATGAATAAAAGAACCGACGAGTCACTGGTACGTCGAGCAGTCCGGTCATCACATGTTCGTCTCCCCACGGGAGATTAGTCAAGTTCCATGGTAATGTGTTGGACTAATCTACCGTGGGCGAGGTTATGGTGTGTTGGCTCTGTTGTTGTCCTTTCAATTACGTTTGGTGGTTCCTTAGAAAGAGACTTGCCTGTGACCTAGGTTTCGTCACTCCCTAAGAGGGGTTGTTTGTGTGACCCAGTTGTCGATAGTTTTTGGAGTTTTTAACAGCGCTGACATGGGGAAATATAGCAACAAGCTATATCAACAACATTATGTACCTCCCCGTCACCTTGTGTGATGATCGTGTTAGCTCAAGGCCGACCAATCAGAAGTAAGTTAGGCTAAGTGGTCTACTAATCAGAAAAAATGGTTAAGTGGGTCCGGGGTGTGTAGAATGTTGGGAGGGGGGTGGGGAACTAACGTTTCCTTTAACAACTATTCCCATGTCGTATCTGTTACTTTTCTTCAGTAGTCAGAGATCTCCGATACCAATGGCGGCAGCATACAACATCATTCGCGCCGGCTTTTTTTTCTGGAGGTTTAAAAACCGTCCCATCCAAGATACTTTAGGAAATCGGTTTTTGTGCTTGAAGGCAAACAGCGGGCGTAAACGCTCATGATTTGGTTTTGATAATCGGAAAATGAAATGCTCCATTTACAATACTTGTATATAATTGAGTTATCAATCAGGTGCCCAGTCCTCGCCAGTGAAGTTTGGCTGGCAATGGATCTCCACAGGCGATCCGGTTTTCTGGTCCTGTTGTACACTCTCTCAGACTAGCTAACGCGGCCATATCTTTCAGTGTTTGCCTCCCACTTATAAGTGTTGCCTACCTCTTGTTCTCGTTGCCTTTCGACCTTTTCCTTCCCCAGTAGGGTTTTTAAAAGTGTGCTATGTACTTTTATGTTGCTAAAGTACAATTTCAGTTCTCTTTTTTTTTTTTCAGTAATATCGTTTTGACTGTGCATCGTTTTCAGTACACCTCAGTATCGATTGTGTTTTGTTTCCATGGAATACATGAGTAACATGAACATGTTAGGTCAAATTGTGACAGAAAGTCGAGATACACGGTCATAGTTTTGAATAACATAGAAGCTTAGATAAGAGTCATTAAGAAGAACAATGCTCTCCAAAGTCAATATCCACAAAAAATGAACAAGATAAAAAACGTAATAAAGGATTAAACATAGAATACCCCAAGCAAACCCACAAAGAGAGACAAAAATTAATGGTGGAGAATCTTATATGAAATTGTCTTTGTCAACTGGTTAACAAAGAGAGTATTCCAAGACTATATTGAATCTAATATATAAACATATATTACAGCACTCGGGGCATTCCCAAAAGCCCCCCGAAACCATCTCAGCAGCCAGCGAATAGTTCCGTATACTAATGGTCCAGTTAGCATTCTCAATAAACTTCAGTTCTATTGCCTTTCCTGTTTGAGCCTCGTTCATCTGCCGGAACCTTTTGTCACTCCCACTGAATCAATCTCACCAGACTGTGGTGAGCCTATCTGCTCCTTCGAACTGTACAAAACGCTCTCCCAATGCACGAACCATGTCTGCCTTATCATGTATCATTTTTCTACCGGGTTTTGGTGCAGAGCCAGCCGTATGTCCGCCTTTTTCATTTCCCAACAAAACCGGGCCCGGCCCCGGTAAAAAACCCTACAAAAATCCCCCACCCGTATCCTTTGCAGCGGGCATGCCCCTGCACGAAGCATGCCTGCCCTGATCTTCCTGGGCATCCCACAGGTATAAAATTATATAAATTTCCATAAAAAAAGCGTTCCCATTGCTTGATTTTAGAAAATAGACAACAAAAAAAGTGTTTGGTTTTTGGGAAAACCTTTTGGGCCATTAAAAAAACATAATGAAGGAGAAAAGACCAACTATTTTTCGGCAAATTGACCCGCTGTATGTTTCCCGAAAAAAAAACATCCAACACCAGAATTTTTTTTTCGAAGGGAAAATTTATTTTAACCACCGCTAATTTTTAGAAAAAGGTTTTTCCCTTATCTTTTTCCTTTCGTACATTTTTTTGCTCTCAATTTTGGTGGTTTGGGTAGGTATTACTAAAGGCTGTGGGGTAGAAAGGGAAAGACTACCTTTATTTTTTTTAAATATATATAATATATATATATATATATATCTATATAAAATTTTAAATATATATAATATAAAATATATATATTCACCAAAAACCCCTAAACGGGAACCCAAAAAAAGTGCTAAACCCCCTTTCCCCAAAACCCCCCACTGTTCAATATATACCCTAAAAAACAGCTTCGTTTCCCCAAAAACGGGGTTGGAGACAGATCTACCCCAAAACTCAGATATGCTTTGCACGGGTTCTCATTTTGAATTTTTAAAGGGGGGTTTAAAAATTTCTTTCTAAACGACAAAAAGTAAGCCAAAAAGAGAGTCTTTATTTTTGTTTTTTTTTAAAATTTGGGGGTTGGGGGGGGGGGGGGGGGGTTTAATGTCCACAGGGAATACATCACCCCAAACCACGAAATGAAATTGATAATAAAAGAGATTGACAATGTCGCAGTTTTTAAAATACTTCACCTCAACAAGGAACAACATGGAAAATGTAAAAAAAGAAGTCAGAATAAGGACTTAGTTTAGAAAATGCAATCTGAAAGATGTCTCACTCAAGGAAGCGGTTAAAGTGATCACTCACTTTGAGATCATGCATCGCTCCCTGTGGCCTGACAACTTATTGATGTGAATCATGGACTGATGGTTGTCTCGGGCGATAACGCTTATGAAAGGGGTAAGTATTACGGAATGGAGGCAGAAGCCGACCTGGGCGAAGGTGAGGCAAGCCAACTGAAGATTCATTGGATATGAACGCATGTAAGGATATAGAAACGGCTGGAGAAAGAGATAGCTACGTTCCTGCTAACTGACGATGAGGTAGTATAACTAACTGGATAGTTATGTCAGTAGTGGACAGACACAACGTGGATCAGTACATATGTACATACTGGGTCTGCGGACTTCATTACTTAGTAGTCAGGTAGTTAGCGTGGAGTTGATTTCATTACAACCAATTGACATCACATTACGAAGGGACCTTCCCAATAAGAGCTTCCTCCCAGTCTTCAGCAGGTCAGCGCAGTTGCAATACCTAGTGATGCCAGTAGCAGTCTGATTATAGTTTCGGTCTTCGCCTTTCTCTCTGAGGCGTTAACAATCAGGTTAGATCTCATCGTCTCTCCCGGCTCTGATCAATCTCACCAGACTGATATGATCAGTTTGTTATTCTGAATGTTCAGAACGTGGCTTAAATAAAACCAGGCACTGCCTCATCATGCA
The DNA here is from genome assembly GCA_905116865.2 of Candidula unifasciata. Lineage (NCBI taxonomy): Eukaryota > Metazoa > Mollusca > Gastropoda > Stylommatophora > Geomitridae > Candidula > Candidula unifasciata. The sequence goes on along the minus strand of CAJHNH020000842.1, from coordinate 28,071 downwards.
TCAAACTCCACCAAGTGTGTACGGGGCCAGATAGTTAGTTATAATGGTCTCATAACAAGAAGAGTTATAGAAGAAGGTAGATAGATGGAATAGGTAATGGATACAGTGCAAAGGTGGGTTTACGTAACCTTATCATTAGATATTGGAGAGAAACAACCCAAAAAGAGGATTCGATTAGAGCGTCCAGCAAAGGCTGAATCATGCTTCCATGTAGATCTGCACGTCAGGAACCGTTTCTTCTTATTAGGGTGAACGCAAAACTCAAGGTAAATATGTCTGGCTCTGTCTGTCTGTCTGTCTGTCTGTCTGTCTGTCTGTCTGTCTGTCTGTTCTGTCTGTCTGTCTGTCTGTCTGTCTGTCTGGTGTCGGTCGGTCTGTCGGTCGGTCTCGGTCGTCTGTCGGTCGTCGGTCGGTCGGTCCTGTCGGTCGGTCGGTCGGTCGGTCTGTCTGTCGGTCGGTCGGTCGGTCGGTCGTCGGTCGGTCGGTCGGTCGGTCGGTCGGTCGGTCGGTCGGTCGGTCGGTCGGTCGGTCGGTCGGTCGTCGGTCGGTCGGTCGGTCGGTCGGTCGGTCGGGTCGGTCGGTCGGGTCGGTCGGTCGGTCGGTCGGTCGGTCGGATCGGTCGGTCGGTCGGTCGGTCGGTCGGTCGGTCGGTCGTCGGTCGGTCGGTCGGTCGGTCGGTCGGTCGGTCGGTCGGGTCGTCGGTCGGTCGGTCGGTCGGTCGGTCGTCGGTCGGTCGGTCGGTCGGTCGGTCGGTCGGTCGGTCGGTCGGTCGTCGGTCGGTCGGTCGTCGGCGGTCGGTCGGTCGGTCGGTCGGTCGGTCGGTCGGTCGGTCGGTCGGTCTGTCGGTCGGTCGGTCGGTCGTCGGTCGGTCGGTCGGTCGGTCGGTCGGTCGGTCGGTCGGTCGGTCGGTCGGTCGGTCGGTCGGTCGGTCGGTCGGTCGGTCGGTCGGTCGGTCGGTCGTCGTCCGGTCGGTCGGTCGGTCGGTCGGTCGGTCGGTCGGTCGGTCGGTCGGTCGGTCGGTCGGTCGGTCGGTCGGTCGGTCGGGTCGGTCGGTCGGCGTCGGTCGGTCGGTCGGTCGGTCGGTCGGTCGTCGGTCGGTCGGTCGGTCGGGGTCGGTCGGTCGGTCGGTCGGTCGGTCGGTCGTCGGTCGGTCGGTCGTCGGTCGGTCGGTCGGTCGGTCGTCGGTCGGTCGGTCGGTCGGTCGGTCGGTCGGTCGGTCGGTCGGTCGGTCGGTCGGTCGGTCGGTCGCGTCGGTCGGTCGGTCGTCGGTCGGTCGGTCGGTCGGTCGTGTCGGTCGGTCGGTCATGAATTCAAATTGTATGAAATTATATGCATTGAGTGCGATGTAAACTCCTGGTTGTATGTAAGTATTTTTTTCACTTAGCACTTTTAGCACCCAAGACGCAGGTGTGAAATCTCTCAAATTCTGTATCATCTAACGATGTTTTGATTTTTGCCATCGCTGATATAATTTTTCTGAATGTATGCGTTCATTATACTATTTCCTTGTTATTAAGGTGAGTAGCACATAGTCAGGTTGAGCACGTTGATTGTTGTTAATGTAGTATTACCTGTGAAACAACTTCAGTTTTGTGTTCAGGAAAATAAACATATGTTAACTGCGATGACTATAATAATTTGTTTGATTCAGTATATAATTTGTAGTTCGTGCATGTGGCCTGACTAGGCGTTGACTACGTAGTCCTTTGTAGCTTTAGTCAGTTGTTGTGTAACACAATTATTCACATAGCCTTTGTCGGTGTTATGAACATATTTCATGGCCCTGTTCAGAAGAACCCTCGTCTTTTCTCTGCTTTTTCTGTTCATCGGGAACTATATTTTGTCCTTGCCCTAAATTGGTTTCCTCATCTCCCTGCTACTTGTTTTTCTTTTTCCTTCAACCCACTAGCACACTAGTTTAAGAGCATACTGCAGTTGTTGCTGATAAGCCGGTGCAGTGTCTGTGGGATCTAACAAGCATTGACTAAAATATATGTGTATCTTGGGTAACTCTGGTATGTCTTACTACTACAATGTCTATTTGTATTGACTTGAAGACACCGTACACTTGCACTACACTACAAATGATAATTTACCCATCTCAAAGCGCAATCCCGAACACTAACCCTGAACAGCAAACCTGAAACCCACCCCTAATCCTAACGCGAACCAACAGCAAGTTCCTTTCAGTGCGCATGCCGTTGTTTAGAGGTAACAGTAGGTTATAAAGCAAATTACATAAAATAACGTTGGTGATATTACTGTGAGGTGAGGGACAACATCTACAGTGCAGTAAACACGTCAATAAAGAAATAAGGTGAGCCTAATCCTAGTTTTAGAGCATAATAATAGTAATATATATTTAAAGTATTAGAAATAATATGTCATGTATAAGCAGATAATTTTAAAGACAATATATGTTCATGATTACAAAAGAGACTACTTACACTAAGAAAATTACTGGGAAGTGTTGGAGGGGGGGGGGGGTTGGTCACATCTTCTTTTTAAGAATTGGGGGGGGGGGAGCAGGGAGGGCTCAAATGGCCTGAGCCCATGAGTTTCGGTGCCTGTGTAAGTAAAAATTTTTACGGACAGACAAGTACATCCACAGGGAGAAAAACACGAACAGACATAGACACAGGAACTGCCACTTGCCTGAGTCAGAGTTCCACCAATCTGTGAAACCAGGACGGCGATCCCACATGCCAAAGCACCAAAAATCAACACTGCAAAGCGAATTTGTTAACTCATTAGGATTTTGACTGAATTTGTAACTGAGCTGCGAGATGACTGTCTCTTTCAATCTTTTGATTTAATTTGTAACTGAACTGTAGAATTGATCTATCTATCTATCTATTATCTTCTTCACTTTTACCGGGTTGCAGCCCAGTGTCGTGGTTTAAAATATTTGTTTTGTGCCTCTCGCGTGATCTGAGTGACAGTTTTCTGGATCTTCTGGCCGTATTCAGCTACTCCATCTATCCATTTTTTCCTGGGTCTTCCTCTGGCCTTTCTTCCTGATGTTCTACTGTAAAAGGCGTTATAGGCAATCTGATCTGGTTGCATTCTTACTAAATGGCCAAACCACTTCATTCTCTGTCTTTCAATATGTTTCATGCATGCTTTTGTTCCAACTTTGTCTCTAATGCTGACGTTTGTGACTTTGTTTCTTCGTGTATTGTTGGTGACTCTTCAGAGACATCACATTTCACACGTAGTTATTTTTTGCATATGTGATTTGTTCATTGTCCACGTTTGGCACTGATAACATAACGTAGGGATGAAAATGCTGTTGATCATCCGTTGTTTGGCTGGTAACGAGATCTTTGGATGACGAAGAAGTGGGGCCAGTTGGTAGTTGACTGCATTGGCTTTTTGAACTCTAGCCTGTATCTCTTTATCGAGTCTTCCATCTTCTGTAAATATGCATCCTAAGTACTTGAATTCTTGAACTTGTTCTAATTGTATGTCATTGATCTTTATGTTTATATTACTGTGTTTCTTTCCTACGGTCATTACTTCAGTTTTCGAGGTGTTTATTTTCATGTCAAATTTTGTACAGTTAGTGAGCAATGAATCAACATGTTGTTGTAGTTTTTGTTCTTCTTCTTGTATTAAACATTGGTCATCTGCAAAGAGTAGTTCATTTATAATATCTGTGTTTTGGTTTGACTCCTGTGCAATTTTATTCATATATGTGATGAAGAGTAGGGTTGATAGGACACATCCTTGTCGTACTCCTGATGTAATGGGGAACCAGTCTGTCATACCTTCCGTTGTTCTTACAGCGCTCTGGCTATTTTGTGTGTGTGTGTGGGAAATGGTCCTGAAATCCCATGCTATCATTGTGGAAGACTTTTCTTGACACGGGTGGGTCTTGCTAGTCACAATCGCCATCGCCATGGGCTGTAAGTCTCATGTAGCGAGTGTGACTAGCAAGACACACCAGCATTAGGAAAAGTCTTCCACAATTCTGTTTCTACTGAGACGCTTAGCTCTCTTCCTTTCTGCGGTCATTTCTTCCGTCATTCCTATTTCTCTCCTGATGTGCCGCCTCCACACAACACGGTCCATTACATTTTGTTTCCAAGAGTTCTCAATACCTGTATCATTCATGTCCCGCTTACACACATCTTTATATCATAGTAGAGGTCGGCCTCGACATGTTTTGCCCGTCTTTAATTAATCATAGAGGATGTCCTTAGAGACTGCCATCCTCCTAATTCCAGGTGTAACCTAACCGCCTGAGCCTGCGTAGACTGGGCATTGAGAAGACTTGTAATAACTGTTCTTTCCAATAAATCAGAGTTTGTGATCTTGTCTTGCCACGTAATGCCAAGTATTCTTCTTAGGCATCGTATGTGAAAGCTATTTAGCCATTTCTCCTGGTGCAAATAAGTTGACCAAGTTTCCCTGCCTTATAGTAGAATGCTGAGAACACAAGTTGACCAGTTTCCCTGCCATAAAGTAGAATGCTGAGAACACAATTGACCAAGTTTCCCTGTGATAAAGTAGAGTGCTGAGAAAATACGTTGACCACGTTTCCCTGTCATAAAGTAGAGTGCTGAGAACATAAGTTGACCAAGTTTTCCTGCCATTAAGTAGAGTGCTGAGAACACAAGCCTGATAGACATAAGTTTTTGTTTAAATCGCGAGCGTTCTTTGTGGTTGTGCGCGCGCGCGCGTGTATGTGTGTGTGTGTGCGTGCCTACATGCGAGTGCGTGTATGTGTCCATGATACCAACTGAAGGAGCATTCTCTATGTTTGTTACCTGCCACAGGAGACTTCTTCAGCGATTTGATCTGTTAGCTTTCCAGCGAGCGTGCGTAAAACTTACCTTCACCACAGAGACTTGGTTGTTGGTCCTTACCTGCAGTTTTAGCAATAAGGGTAGCCTTCAGCTCCGAGATGTTTGGTCCCACTATTGGATGGACCACGTCTGCCCAGAGTAGGGCAGATAAACTGCTCAGTCCCGAGGATAAAGTACTGTGATAGAAACAAGAAACAATGTTTACAATAGCAGTCTGGCATGATAGAAACACTATGCAGAACTATGGAAATCGAGAATTGAGGAAACAACTGGAGTTGGACATGACACACATTGCTTGCTTGGAGGTAAAGTTTCGATGGCGTTGAACCGGCTTTAAAAGCTGTCGGTTATAACTGCGATCTTTCGGTGCTTCTTTAATTCCTATTAGGTCATTCTGTTGAATATCTTTTATTTGGCTATTCTGCGTAATAATAATGTTTTTGGATGCCAAACTGGGTGCTTCTCATCAGCGTCCCTCGCAGCTTTTTACAGAGGTTACAACTGTCGGTTACATCATGTGATTGGGTTTCGTTCTCAATAAGGACTAGTACCTACCAGGAGTTTTTTGGTAGGGTACTCCTCTGGCTGGGCCACACCTGCCACAACACTGATAACGATATTCCTGAAAGTTCTTGCAGCAGGACTGACTGTGTTGAACCAGTAAAGGCAGATTTAACAAAAAACACAATTTTATTCCAGTATAGACAAAAATCAAATTCTCGACCTGCTATTGTTAGCGAGCTGCCAGCAGTTTCTGGTTATATTTGTGGTCTGGTTTATTTTGACTACTGTTACCTAAAAGTTTAAAATAAGTCCTGACATTTGAAACTCTAATTCTTACCAACAAGGTAGATCCAAGATACTCTGTTCAATCTCCAAAGAAGTTATAATTAGGGCATCAGTAACAGCTATACCAGCCAGGTACGGGTAAGGAAGGGTGGGAAAATAGTTTCTAGTTGTGTATCTTCAGGGCAGTGTTCTCCCGTTCTGGTAAGTTTAGAAGAGGCCAGTCCACATTCTTCAGGCAGGGAATAGAAAGGAATAACTGGTGCGCGTGGGACAACGGAATAGCCCCCCCCCCCCCCCCCCCCCCTTTTTTTTTTTTCTGAAAGAGATGCTAAGGATGACCAAAAGAGAAGATATTGCGCAGTTTAGTATCATTACATAGAAGAATTAATGAACCAGACACAGCACACGAGACACAAGGCCGTGGACAGACATTTTATATTATAGTACGTTCCAAAAGTTCTGCCTAACTTTAAAAACCTGTAACTCAGTAACCGTTCAGTGTAAATTTTTTAAATGTGGCGGATAATAATCATGTCCTTATAGTGGAAAAATATCATATTGTAAACAAACAACAAATTATTATTTTGTGTTTTCTATATGGAAACAAAAAAGAGATAACCGTTCAAAGTATACACTTAGAATGTTTACGCCGAAATGGCTTGAGACGGTTGGCAAAATATCGAACTGTGCGCATTTTGGAGGTATTCTGTGCGAGAAACATAGTCATGTGGTTACGTGAGTTACTGCTATAGTGCTTAGTGATTAGCGTTTTAAAAGTAAATTATTTGTTTTAGCTACTTTATATTTTAAGAGTACACACATTAATAGTCCGACATAAATCACAGAAATTCGCCACTGTAAGAAAAATGCAGGACTTGTGTAATTGTAAATTATGAAATCATAAGGGCATGTGGTATCTATGACAACATGCAAACATTCGTGTTGATCCTTACGGGAGTTTTCTGAATATTTGTTAACGTTTGAGGCAACGTCTTTTGGAGCGAGCTATGCTATCGACAAATAGTATGGAATGATTAAATAAAGTAGTCTAGACCAGGCATGTCAAACTGAGAGTCACAAAAGCGTCATATAGGTCACATGCGTGATGTTTTAAACGAACGACCCGTGGAAGCAATGCTTTTTTTTTGTTTATGAGTGAAAACGCAATGATGGCGGCCGCTGCTCACACAACAACGATAAATACGCAACGCAAATAGCTTTGCGAAGAAAACAGTACACCATGACATCCCTGTCAGGTATACCAGCCTGAGTAAGCATGAATGCAACAAGGTCAGCTAGTGTGTAGCTGGGCCCGACTTCGTTACTACAACCATTTGTCATTTAATAAAAAAAATTATTGCCCAGTAATGTTATTGGTTATGAAGTCCGCATTAAGACGGATTAACCCCCCCCCCCCCTTTTTTTTTTAAAATAATTAACTTTGGCCCTCAGGTCAACCCAGCCCAGCTGGGTACCAGGTTATTTCATAGAAAGTAAAGGACTTCGGCTAAGGTTGACCGCATCATCCAATGAGTGCTGATAGGTTTGGTGCTATATGCCGTACGGCCGTATACGTCAAGGTTGTCACAAGGATAAAGATAAGCATTCTCCAGTTTAACTGTCCATAGAAATTCTCTATACAAATTATTTGCTTATAATAACAAATTTTTGTGTAATAATTAATAAAATGTATCATTATCCCTTTTACTATTACTGTTATGCTCCACCGTCTAGTCAATCAATTAATTCTGTAAAACCTGAGAGATAAAAACGGACATTGAAACAATGATGTATTATAAACAAAAATACAATTTATTGATTGGCCCTCGTAGAAAAAAAGTAGAAAGATTGAGGACACATTCGACAACATAAAAATCGAAAGCTATAGTTACAGTGCAGGGAATCCAACTCAATGTGCTTAGTTGGTAAAGTATCTTTGTACACTTGTTTCCATAGCAAGGCGTACACCCCATTTAGCGGAGACAGGCTCGATTCTTGGTACGGTAACTACCAACTTCGATTTTTATGTTTTCTAGTGTGTCCTCTATCTTTCTACATCTTTCTGGTAATCCTAGTTTCAGCTTCATAGTAAACGGGTCACCCCATAGTTGCTTCGCTCCTGTGCCAACGAAAAACACACGTAGCTCACAGTGTCACGCCATGCACTCAACTCAGAAGTTGGGCGACGAAAAAATTTATATCACCCAGCGGGAAACCGAACGCGGGTCACTCGCATCTTTCTACGAGTGCCGATTAATACATTGTCTGTTTGTGTATTATTTGTAATGAATATTGATACAACGGCACTGCCGAACACCCACGTAGCAGTGTGCGAAGATCGGGTGACTGCAGGTCGACCAATCAAAAATGAGCTAGTGTGTATTTGGGGGAGATTATCGTGGAAATGACGAAATATTCTTATCAGATCTGGCCCTCGAGCGTATCTCTTAAACTGCTGTTAGTGTGTCGCTTTTTTTTTTTTTTTTTTTCGTCATGAGGATGGTGATCATTTATGGCCAAAGTTATTAGACACAAACCTGAGAGAAGCGCTGAACAGTGATGCTAGAAATAATCCTGGCATGCCGGGAAGGTATTCAAATATGTCCATCACCATATATGGCACAATCTGGACAGAAAATGTAACATACAGAAAAATTATTACTTGAACCAGTAATCAATACACATACACACACACACAGAGATAGACACACACACACACACACACACACACACACACACACACACACACACACACACACACTGAAAGAGAGATAAGGACAGGTGGGCAAACAGAAAGACAAGTATTCATATTTTCCCGGGCTGTGCAAGCGTGTTTGGAAATGAGAAGCCAGACATACTGACTGCTTTCTACCCACTGGGGGCGTAACTAGTATAACTAGTATCATCATCGTCCCGTTACGTCATTATCCCGTGGCGTCATTCTATGTGATACTGGGCTCGCGGTCTGTCTATTCCTCGATTGAGGTCTATCTTGTGAAGTCCTTTCGGTATCGTGAATGCAATGTAGGTTTGAAAACAGTAACTGTCTTCACTTACTATTGAAGCAGTATCTCCTTGAATGGAAATGTAGTGGTTGAAATCAAGCAGAGCATTGCAAAAGCAAATGTTGCTTACAACAGACTTTAGAGTGTCTGGAGATCAAACATCTACAGCACTAAAACTAAACTTAGGATATATAAAACATGCGTTGAGACAGTTCTCCTCTTCTTTTTCTGCCTTTCTATTCCCTAATGGAGCATAGGCCCTCAACCAACCCACGCCAAGTAGTTCTATCCTTCGCCATTACATGGAGCTCTCCCCATGTCCTCCCCATCTTTCTAACTTCATTCTCCAGCTCTCTTCACCGTGTGTTTTTTAAGCCTTACTTTATCCCAAGCTCCTGTGGGTTCCAATGCAAAGACATTCTAGTTATGCTGCCTCCTGTTTTCTTAGTGTGTGTCCTATCTAACGCCAGCGTCTTTTCCTCACCTTTTGGTCTACTGGAACCCGTTTAGTTCTCTCCCAAAGCTCTACATTAGTTATTCTATCATACCATTTAATTCCCTCTGTTCTGCGCAGGCACCAGTTAATGAATGTCTGTAATTTATTAGAATTTGCCTTAGTTGTTCTCAATGTTTCCGCCCCATACAAAAGTACTGATTCGACATTAGAATTACAAATTTTTAGTTTAGTATTTCTTTTAATTTCATATGACCTCCACAAATTCCCTAGTGCTATGAAAGCTCCTCTTGCCTTTTGTAGTATTATTTTAATATCTCTATCAGTTCCTCCATCTTTATCTACATTACTGCCCATATAGGTGTACGACTCCACGTCGTGGAGTGGGGTGCCATTAAGAGAAACCACATTACTATTTACCTGATTTATTCTCATTATCTTTGTCTTTCCTTTATGGGTTTTCAGACCAAGCTGCTGTGATCTTGCATCAAGTATATTTAATTTATCTTGCATCTGATTCCGCGAATGGGACAAAAGGGAAATATCACCTGCGAAGTCCAGATCATCAAGCTGTTTTGTAGGGATCCACTGAATTCCATTCTTGGTGTTAGCAGTTACTGTTTTCATAATCCAGTCTATAGCCAGTAAAAAAAAGAGTGGCGACAAAAAGACATCCCTGTCGCAAACCTGTTTTTATTTCAAATGTATCTGTTAGCTTTCCCTCATGAAGAACTCGACATTTCACGTCTTTATATGTTGCCTTTACTAAGTTAATAACTTTCTGTGAAATTCCATAGTGCGCCCATCAATTTCCAAAGAGATTCCCTATCAATGCTGTCAAATGCTTTTTCATAGTCTATAAATCCAATGTAAAGTGGTGAGTTCAGTTCAATGCTTTGCTCTATTATAATACGTAATGTGGCTATCTGGTCAGTACAGGATCTGTTTGACCGAAAACCTGCCTGTTCATCTCTTAGCTTTTTATCAATAGCATCTTTTAATCTTTCCAAAATAATTCTACTTAATTTTTTTTTCAGGAACTGACAGCAACATAATTGCTCTATTGTTTTCCCACTCCTGTAGATCACCTTCTTTGGGCAGTTTTACAAGATATCCTTCTCTCCAGTCTGCTGGTATTTCTTCGGCCTCCCAGACTTTACTAAATAATCTATGTAGTAATTCTGTTGATGTGTTTATGTTGGCCTTGATGGCTTCAGCTGGAACACCATCTGGGCCTGCCTCCTTTACTTCCTTGAGAAGATTGATAGCTTTTCTAATTTCCTCTTTAGATGGTATCTCACAGTTGTTATCCAGTTCCATTTCTAAAAGTTGAATATCTGGGGGAACCTCTGGACCTAGTATATTTAAAAGCATTTCAAAATATTCAACCCATCTGTCCATTTGATCTTTAGTGTTAGTAAGTACCTTTCCTTTACTATTTTTGATTGATCCCATTGGCTGACTATATTTAGATATCATTTAGATATTTCACTGAATCTGCCCCTTGCGCCTCCTAACTTCCTTATTGGCTTCTGTGTATTTATCCTGAGCTCTAGCTTTAGCAGCTCTAGTTTTGCTATTGCTTAGGTCTGCCTTTTTATTTTTTTTCTTTCCTTAATCAGTTTAATGGTTTGTGGTGCTATCCATGCTTTATGTTTCCGTTCTTTCTTGCCAAGAACTTCTACACAAGATTCATTCTAGGTTCCTTTGATCATACTTCTGTGCTGACATCTTCAGCTAACTGCTGCAACACCTGGTACTTATTAGAGACTGTAACTGAAAACTGTTCCTTAACATCTTTATCCCTGAGTTAACCTACACTATATCGGTTTCTATGATTATAAGATGTTAAATATCTTTTAAGTTTTAACTTTATTTTACTTACCGCCAGGAAATGGTCAGTAAATACATCGGCACCTCTGAAAACCCTAACATCGTAAAGGGATGATCTAAACTTTTTGTTCATACATAGGTGATCAATTTGATTAGTTGTCTTATAGTCTGGTGATTCCCGTGTTGCCTTGTGTATTCTTTTATATGGAAAAATACTTCCACCAATAACATACTGGTTTCCTGCACAAAAATTTGTTAACAATTCTCCATTTTCCTTCATTACTCCTAGACCAAGTCTTCCCATAATTTCTTCATAACCTGTGTTATCTGATCCTATCTGAGCATTCAGGTCACTCTTCAAAATTTTTGAATTGACCTTTTTTTCATTATTCTAAGGAGCACAAACTTAAAAAACAGACAGAAAGATAGAGAGCTTTATCTGAGATTTTCAGGGAAGACTTCTCAGACGATTGTTGGGTTCACGTGGGAAAATAAAATCAGCAATTCTAGATTACAACAAATGACATACTTCGAAGTAGATTTAGAAGTTTAAAAAAAAAATGAAGATGGTTGTGGACTGAACAGGTCCTCAGAATGAAGAAAGAGAGACGGCCGAGACAGGCATTGCAATGGACACCAAAAGGACAGCGAGGAAGAGGCAGGCACAAAGGCACTTCGAGGCGAACCTTTGAGGTTGGACTCAAGGCTATGCGAAGGACAAAACTGGAGATAGAGAGGATGGCTCAGGATCGAACTGAGTGGCTACAGTTTGTCTCTGCCTTATGTGCCTCTGGGCACGACGAGGATTGATTGATCGTGTATGCAATTAGGTCCAGCGGCTACCTCTTGCATGTTATTGTTTCCTTGGTCTCTCAGTTTCGAACTTCAGTGTCTGTTTGAACTCTAAACGCTTCTTTTGCCGTTATGGTGTCATCTTCTTTATCTTATAACTGTTGATGCCTGAGTATCTGTAGAAACGTTATTTTTCAGATTGGGAGAGCTGACCCCACGCCTAACCCTTGTTCTTTTTCGTCCGGGTTCGGGCCGGTGATGGCGGAGATACGCACAGACATACATTTATTTATCTTGATTTTACTGTAATTACATAATTCATTTTTTATACATAGATTTTATACACATTTGCCCTCATCAGTTTAAAGTGGCTGTTAAATATGATGAGTACGGTATTAGGGTTGATACTATCTAAAATTGGAAGCAGAGATTTCTCATGAACAGCTGTGTTTTCCAGTGTCTTTCTGGCCATATTACTATTCACCTTTCTCAAAGGGACACTATTTTCTTTATATCACAGTAGTGACTATTCTTTTTCGTCTTTACTTCCCTCTCTTTCTGATTTCGCACCTAAAAGCACTATTTGCACGCTGTTTTGTGACTCACAGCAAGGCTACAATAGTTGAGCGTTTTGGCCCAACAGGTCTTAGTTCAGCACACACTCAGTTTGTTTGCATTTTGGGACTCGCTTGCTGAAAGGTAGTAACAAAAGATATAAAACCGAACGAAAAGTATATCAATAAGCTTCACAATATAACAAAAACAAACAAAGCGTGAACGTTGCGGCTATGGGGCCTTCATTAGCACAAGCATAAATCAAACAGTACCACACAAATATACAAAATCAGCTTAGTATCTCGAAGTAGCGGGTTGATGTCTTGCCAATAGAATGGCAAGACACGTGGGACAGGAGAAGTAATACCCCCGAACACCCCCACTGAAAGGTAGTGGGTTTATCCTACCCCCCCCCTCCCCCTACCCTAACCTTCCTTTCATTCCCTGTACCCTCCATTGAACCGTCACGGGGACAATAGTATTTTAGTAAAATCTTATGTGTTGTGTTCTCGTAGACAAGTTTATGAGTCTTGTGTACGCGCCGCTAGGGTGGTTTTTGAACTACCTTGTTTGGCTCATGCGTTCCAATTTTTTTTCCCTGAGATTCTTAGAGGCTGTCGCTAGAGCTGTGGAGTTTGTGCTCTATGCTGCCCAATCTGTAGACGGCCGTAAGTTCAACGGAGAGAGACTAATGCGCGCCCATTCCCCCTACATAACCTAAATTATATTTGAGGAAAATAATAGTCACACCCCTTCCCTCTCCCCCCCCCACACACACACATACACACACATATACAGTTTACTCACATCTCCACACCCATATATATATATA
>CAJHNH020000842.1:0-12500 GCA_905116865.2 Candidula unifasciata | reverse complement strand
TTATATGTTCTTCTTTTATTCTTTTAGTGTCCTACCGGCTAATGCCGCAAAGCGTCGCAAGTTGAGAGTTAGACGAAGTACATGGTGGTTCATAGCAAAAACAAATGGACGTCGCTTAGTGAACAAAGGCTGGCATATGAAATCACAACGTAGTTTGAGAATGGAGGTAGGGCAGTCACTGCTTCCTTTCGCTGGACTGAGAATCAGCTGTAAAGACATGTCATTACTGTAACTGACTCATAGAGTATGTTAAGAAAGGTGAAGACATAAATATTCCGTGCAGATTAGCAAGCATCGCTTCAAAGGTCCCGGGTAGTTAGCGATATTTTCTCCATGTCTTGCTGTTGTGTTGGGAAACGAGTAGGCAGACAGACTGGCCAGCTCTGCACCACTTGGTGATGAACTGATGTATGACAAGCTAGATGTTGTGAGGGCCATTTGAGAGCGAGCGAACGATGCGAGGGCACGAACAGACCATTACGGTCTGTGGAAAAAGACGCTGTGTATAGTTACCTAGAAAACTGGCCGACGCTCAGCACTTAAGGAAGGGCCAGACGGATGTACAGTCAGACAGTAACTGATACAATCGGAACTGCAACTCTTCGCTTGCTGCTGAAGATGGGGACGGAGCGCTTATAGGAGCATCCCGAGTGCTATGATGTGGATTCTCAATTCAAAGTCCATTCAACATTCAGCGTCGCAGAGAGTTGTATGCAGTTTCCTGTCTTTTGCTAGTTGTTGTCAAACTGCGTTTCTGTGGTGTCTCTTTTACTCCATCCAGCCATATCTTTCTTGGTACGCCTCTTGCCTTGTAGCCTGCTGTTCTCGTGAAGTAAGCTCTACCTGCTGGCTGATTGTGTTCCAAGAACAACGCATTCCATTCCTGCACACATCAGCCAATGGCAGGACACTAACATTTCTTGACACTGCTAAGATTCGTTACCTGCGCCCTAAATCCATGTATACAGAAAGATATGGCTCTGACATTGAGGCTGCCCTGGTAAAACAGGCAGTTATGTTTGATTGTTGTTGAATTTGTGCTTCAGTTGTAAAGGATTCACTTATCTACTTCATTTATTTAATTGTGACTGAAGTATGCACCTGACGAGATACAGCGAAATTTGCCAGGCAATACATTGTGCAATCTGTTGTTTATGACTTTTTTGTTCAAATTCACAACGAGGAAACACTGTTTTGATTTTGTTCCATACTGATCCGATGACCAAACCATTTGATCCTTTCGTGTTCTATGAGATCGTTTACCGATAGTGCGCCTACTGCTGGTCTTAGTTCTTCGTTGGTGTCCCTGTCTCTGTCTCTTCTTGTGCCCCCCCCCCCCCCCCTTTTTCCCCCCATTTTTTTTTTTTATTATATTTGTATAGGATGGGTTACAACATTAGCAAGACCTTGAAACCACCATTTTACAGTGGACAAATAACTGGAAACAAAATCTGAAGAAATTCGGTATTTATGTGTAATGTCATAATACAGTTTCCTTGAGGTGGATTTATTGAAATTAAATGGGACTCCATGCCTGTCTAGTCAGGGAGATGAAGTAACAAAGCTACACACTGAACATTATCCTAGGGGGAGGGGAGGGACACGGGTTACTGGTCTTGAGGCATGGCGTCCGCCTCGAGTGCTGAAGGTCCCGGGTTCAAGCCCCGTTGAATTCAGGTTTATTTTCACGTGGACCTCTAGTACTTTTCCCTGGCTCTGGTTAGTAAAATCGGACGCCCGTGTGTATTGTTGCCCAGGTAAAAAATCTCTTGACAATTGGAAAACGAAAAGAGTAGCATAACGGCGCTGCCCGGGCAGAATGTTGAGTTAAAAATCTACCCAAAGTATTTCAGGATCCTCGTCGGTGCTACGGAGTTCGTGCACCACTCTGAGACACTTCGGACTCAGGCTTTATTCAGAAGTAGAATGGAGCACTTGTGGGTTACTACCCTTGTGCCATGATGCTGATCCGTTGTTTAAACCAAACCAAATCTAGTCTCAAATGGGATACCGTGACATGAACTGGGAAAGAAAGACGTTCGACACAGAGGCTTCAGTATGTGGGGTCTCAGATCAATTGAACCCACCCGCCCCGCTCAGCCCCAGGTTCCATAAATTTGTAAAGGGGTTTTTAAAAGCCTTAAACTATGTATATAAATGTTGTATTTCAAAATCTTTTCAAACATTTTATATTTTTTCGTATATATTATTAGATTTACTTGCGTTAATAATAATAATAATAATAATAATAATAATGTGCCAAATGACAAATAAGTGTAATAACATACTTAAAATAATCTGAATTACCAAAAAATACTTTAATGGAAAATGTTTAAAGATGTTTGAAGCTTTTGCTCACTTCGGATGAAAAAAGCACTCCTCGCCCATTTACTTTTTTAGGATTACACTCAATGACATGAAACCCTGAGTCCATACGTCCTTTCATACGACCGTCTTTCGGTCTGTCTTTGTATGTGAATGTGAGATGTGAGCCTATCTCTACGTGTAGATTCTTCATGCGTATGAATGTGAGAGAGCAGGGGAGAGAGAGAGAGAGAGAGAGAGAGAGAGAGAGAGAGAGAGAGAGAGAGAGAGAGAGAGAGAGAGAGAGAGAGAATGTGAAATGAGTGAACTTGACAAAGAAGATAGGAAAACGTGAATTGCATTAGGTTTACAATGTAACAAAACGAAAAAGATAAGATTCACTTACTTAAAGAAGTTCAGCCTGCCGCCTGCATACGCCGTATCCCACACAGCCTTAGGTCCCCCAGCGTCAATTGTGCCCTAAACCCAGGACAGAACAAGTTAGTTATCAGTCTTTTCTCCCATTGAATGCTACAGTAATTTTTGATATCAACATTTGGTACATATCCCGAATCTACCCGCATCTCACCGGCACTAGATATTTCCTGTCAGCTCCCATTAATGCTGTGGCCGTTCCCAAGGGCTGATCTATGTTCTACGGGTGTTAATGCGTTCCTTCCCCTGTTTCACCGTCTTTACACACCGTGCGGAAAATCGTTCCAGGCCCGACACGACTAGAATGCTCATCTCTCTTTCCTGGCAGGCAAGTGTAAGCGGGCGAGTGTTTAACTAAGTTTTCGTTTCTCTGTGAACTACGTCTCTTGTTCAAGCCTCAGTAGTCTGAGAATTGGAGACATTTTTGGGCAGGGAGGGGGTCCTCTGCACTGTCGATAGTTCAAACGGTGGCATCTCCAATGGTCCAGTTCGGCGAGAGCACCATCAGATGATTCCTGGAACAGCGCCTGGCTGAATGCAAGATGCTGTGTTGCTGCAGAAAAGCAGGGCTACTCTGCTGTTCGTTCTCCAATGCTGACTGTTGAAGGAAATTCATATCGTAGTTTAAGTCACCAGATAGGCCACAGTGATAACGATGAAGAGCCAAGGCACAACGCTGTAACATACACAGTGCCACCCGACGCTCACAGCAATGTTGAAAATTAAACGCGTTGCTGGTCGCTCACAACGTGGAACATAGGACGCTTAGAGGGTTGAAAATAACACAACGTGACACCCCTAGAACATAGAACAGCCTGTGAGAACGGCCACAATATGAGTGGGAGCCGACAGACAATCTCGCGTGCCGGCGAGATGCAGGCAGGTTTGTGATATATACCCAACATATTTGTCGTGGCTAAAGAGCAGTGAATTGCAAAAGTGGATGCATGCTTTTACATAATTTCTTTTTTGTTCCCAGCTATATACCGTTTCCACAATGAATGTTAAACGTAAAGTAAAGGACCCTTTTCCACGCCTTTAGGCGTATAGGGCATATAGGGCTAGACCCATATTTTTGTAGACCAAGCGGCACAAAATAGTGATGTGGTCAGCATCACGCTGGCCGCTTTTACCTCCCGGGACTGCACCTGGTACCCACTCAAGGCTGGGTCGACCTGGGAGCCAAGGTCATTTTAGAAAATAGTCCGGCTCCGCCAGGGAGCGAACCCACGACCTTTTCGACCACGGCGACTCCCAATGAAGATTAACCACAGTCCATTAACTTTCAATAAATATTAAGCAGTTAGGTCCCATTCTCTGCCACGTTGCGACTATCGTCTGCAAGCCTGTATGTTAATAAATCATCTACTGCAGAAATCGATTCCTAATACTCTAAGATCATGAAATTGTATAGAAAAGATATAAAACCGAACGAAAAATATATTAGCAAGCTTCACAATATAACAAATACAAACAAAACGTGAACGTTGCAGCCATCTAATCTCTAAGTCGCAGAGCTGCTGAAAGTGGTAATACAAGCCTACAGTGAGAAAGATAGTTTGGTAGTTTGGCTGCTCAATTTAACCTGTTTCTTACAATGTACCAGTTGGTGGCAGCTTGTCTGTCAAAGTTAATTCTTATCTATCAGTTCACCTGTTGGGTACACTATGTCTGTCCATGTTAATTGTTATCTATCAGAGTTTATATGCGTGGTGTTCTTGCCAACGTTAAAAAGTGAGTTGCTTATCCTTTACAGGACGTTGCAGATGGCTGTCCTGGTTTTTTCTAGGCACATTCACGTCCGGTGGTTTCTGTCAGCGTTATTTGTCACATATTGGAGATTAATTACTAGGCGAAACTTGTCTGTCAGTGTTACTTGTTATATATTAGAGTTTATGTGTTGGGTGGCTCATGTATGCTAGAGTGTGTTTACTGTATATCCTCATGTCTCAAATGCAATGTATCAGTTGGAGAAAATATGTTTTTAGTGGTCAAATTATTGAGTCTGATGACTGGCACTTTTAAGTCTTTCCAGACGATAGTGTTATATTGCGATACGAGGAGCCATGAGACTCACAGCCCATGGCGACGACGAGTGTGACTAGCAAGAAGTCTTTAACAATTAAAGCATGGAATTTCAAGACTGTTGTTGTCAACATTTATGTTTAGTCTATTTCGTCCAAGATGTTCAGCTCTTATCCTTTCTGCAGCCATTTCTTCCTTTATTCTCATTCCTTTCCTGATGTGTCCTTTCCACATAACATGGTCCATGGCACTTTGTTCCCACGAGTTCACCTCAGTACCTGTATCATTCACGACCCGCTTGCACACATATTTATTTCAGAGTAGTGGTCGCTCTCGACATCTTCTACAATTGTTGTATATAATCCCTTAGAATTTGCCTGCTGGATTCAGTCTGCAGGTTTTCGCTGAGCTCAGTGTTTTCTCTTAGAAAATACCCGTACTCTTTTGTTGCGATCGGTCTATAAGTTTTCTAGTTTGGTACAATCTTTCTTTACGTTTTCTGGTTTGAAACAATCTTTCTATAAGTTTTCTAGTTTGGTACAATCGTCCTTCAGGTTTTCTAGTTTAGTACAATCTTTCTATACGGTTTCTAGTTTGGTACAATCCTTCTCTACGTTTTCTAATTGGTAAATCAATTTTTTTTCTTTTTGTTTAGTAAATCTTCCTATTAGTCTTCTAGTTTGGTAATCCGTCTTTCCAAATCTACGTATGGGTTACTACGTGTCTTATGTCTGTTTACCTCAAATTTAAACTATTCTCTTATTATCACCCAGCAGTTAATGTCTCTGTTACAGCTACCTTGATAAGTAAAGTTGGCTTTTCACGCAAAGAAACTTACTCTCATAATAGGCTGGATGGTCCTCGAAGCTTTAGGTCGATTATTACAGTTAAAGTCGATAGGGTCAACTTCAAAGCGCCTAATGTATTCCATATCGTTTGGTCTTTCTCCCTCTTTACTCTCTCTCTCTCTCTCTCTCTCTCTCTCTCTCTCTCTCTCTCTCTCTCTCTCTCTGTCTCTCTATCTCTATCTCTCTCTCTCTCTCTTTATCTCTCTCTCTTTATCTCTCTCTCTCTCTCTCTCTCTCTCTCTCTCTCTCTCTCTCTCTCTCTCTCTCTCTCTGTGTGTGTGAGTGTGTTAGTCACCTACCGGGGACGTTGCAAAAAGTACGAATTCCTTAGCTCTAGCATTGATACCCATAGATTTCCATAAACACTCCATTCATGAAACGAATGACGAGTCCGTGACATATATCCACAACCTCCAGGAAGATGATGACCCCCCTTCCCCTCTCTTCTCCCTCTCGCTCTCTCTCTCTCTCTCTCTCTCTCTCTATCTATCTATCTATCTATCTATCTATCTATCTATCTATCTATCTATCTATCTATCTATCTATCTATCTATCTATCTATCTATCTATCTATCTATCTATCTATCTATCTATCTATCTATCTATCTATCTATCTATCTATCTATCTATCTATCTATCTATCTATCTATCTATCTATCTATCTATCTATCTATCTATCTATCTATCTATCTATCTATCTATCTATCTATCTATCTATCTATCTATCTATCTATCGATCTATCTATCTATCGATCTATCTATCTATCTATCTATCTATCTATCTATCTATCTATCTATCTATCTATCTATCTATCTATCTATCTATCTATCTATCTATCTATCTATCTATCTATCTATCTATCTATCTATCTATCTATCTATCTATCTATCTATCTATCTATCTATCTATCTATCTATCTATCTATCTATCTCTATCTCTATTTCTCTCTCTTTATCTCTCTCTTTCTCTCTCTCTCTCTCTCTCTCTCTCTCTCTCTCTCTCTCGCTGTTAGTCATCTGCCTGTGGAGTCCGTGACACACATCCACAACTTTCAGGACGATGATGACTCCCCTTCCCTCATCCAGAGTCGACCCCTCCCTCCTTCTTCCCAGTTATTCGGATGTTCTTACAGTAATAATAAAGATGTCCTACCTTTATAAGGATGGCGAAAATGCCAGCAAACATCACAAAGGCCTGAAAGACATCTGTCCAGATGACAGCCTTCAGTCCGCCCTGATGAAGAATGCAGTCAAAACTGTTTAGCAAGCATTGACACTGTGTACGTAGATAGGACGAATTAAAAAAGACAGGGAAAAAATTATGGCAAATATCTAACAACATCAGAAATCAACAGTTATAGGACAAAGGAAGTTTGCGATATATTGGATCCATCGTAAGGTAGAGCATATATAAAATCCTCAAACAATCACTGAAATAGGAAATAACAGACCGAGGAAAATGCCAAACCAAAACTATAGGTTTGTTCACAAATTCTTACAAGAACATGATTATTTACAAGTTGCATGCCAAATTTTGGTGCTTTATTAATATCCTACCGTAAACAGGAGAAATCCACAGGTCACAGGAAAGTCTAATATTTCAGGGGGTGGTAGATAGGCTGCATGCATTCGTGGGACCAAGGCTGCACTCTCTCTTTGGATGTAAGTGGTTTGGGTTAGGGCCAGTTCTGTTTTGGGGTCCTTAAAAGCATCAGAAAGCCGGAAAACCCAGTCTTACCACCTTCTAAAATGTTGGACTGTCATGTTGCGTCATCTCGGTTAAGATATTAATAAGGAACCCAAATTTCAACAACTTATGCCAAACGGTTACCGTGTTACAGATTTTTAAAGGTGGGCAAGACTTTTGGAACGGGGTATAACAGTGAAAGGTTTGGTAGGTCAGCTTTTCAGGTTGTAACTTCGTATAGTCTTCTGTCTTTCTTAATTTGTTTTCAGATGGAATTGAACTATTTTCCCATCACTTGACCACGGTCGCACGTAAGAAGATAAAAGAGCAAGATTACACAGGTATATCATACTTACAAATGCTGTGTAGATCACGGCGACCAGTTCGATAATAAAGATGGAACTCCACAAGGGAAAGTCGGTCACTGGTTGGAGAGGGGAAAAACAAGAATTACATATTTATTAGCAAAAAAACATAAAGTTTTATTTCTTCTTCCTCTTTTTCTTCTTCGCGTTCACCGGCTGTAAACTCCTGCGAAAAGTTCTGGTTGTTCTTCCACTTCTGAACTTTAGTCTTGCTCCAATACCTGAGTGTTGCGTGTGCATCTGTTTTACATATTTATTGGTGTGGAAGTCGCCGTGATGTAGCGGCTAAGCGCTCGCCTGCGGATCTGATGCTCGTGATTTCAAATCTAAAAGGTCTTAGGTTTTTTTTTTTTTTAAATGACTGACTCACAGGTCGACCTAACCCTAAAGAGGTACCAGATACAATCATGGGAAGTAAAGGTGGCCATCTTGATGCTGCACATCGCCCACAGAGTGCTGATTGGTCTATAAAATATATGTCTAGGCCTATGTGCCCAACACGGCTGGAGGCTTGGAAAAGGGACTTTTGCTGGTAATTAGTTATTGATGTGGACAAAGGGACGAAGGAGAAGCTATCAAAGATGACTAGACGCTGCCTGCAAACGCGAAGGTGTTGATCTGAATTCGAGTGGATCATCAGTTCTCGTTATGCCTATTGGCGCATGAGGCTTCAAAGAGGACTTTCCATGCTTTCCTGTCCTGTGCAATCTTCAGTGCAGTTTTCCATGTCAAAGATGCTGTACTCAGGTCACATTCCATCGTTCGTCCCCATGTTGTTTTTGGGCGCCCCTGTTTTCTCTTTCCCTCTGGTGTCCATGTGAGAGCTGTTTTTGCGGGTATATCAGGATTCATTCTCATAACGTGGCCAAGCCATTTCCATCTTCTCTTGGTTATCATACTGTCTAAAGTTTCTTGGTTGGTGACTTGAAGTAGTTTAGTGTTTGAGACTGTATCTGGCCAGAAAATTTTGATAATTCTACGTAGACATGTGTGGTGGAAGGTGGACAGCTTGTGTGCATCCTTTTTGGTCATTCTCCAGCAATCCGTTCCATAAAGAAGAACTGGCAAAATGATGCTCTTGTAGAGTTGGAGTTTTGTTTCTCTGCAGTAATTGTTGGATTTCCCGATTTGCCTCATCCTTCCAAACGCAGCTCTAGCTTTGTTCAGTCGTGACTAGGTGTCCTCTTCGGTCCCTTCTGGCAGGGACACCACACTGCCAAGATATGTGAAATGTTCTACATTTTCAAGAGTTTGGTTATTTATGGTCACTGGTTGTTGGTTTGGACTGCTTGTCATGATATTAGTTCTCTTTGTATTTATTCTCAGTCCCACCATTTCTGCTGTTACTTTTTCTTGTGTATGTTCATGTTTATGTGATAGGAGTGCTATATCATCTGCAAAATCAAGGTCCTCAAGCATGGTGAATGGAGTCCATCGTATGCCTCTCAATGTCCTGTCTACTGAATTTTTTAGTATCCAATCAATCACAAGGTTGAAGAGGAGAGATGACATAACACATCCCTGTCTTACACCTGTCTTTACTGAGAAAGATGTATTGTAATTTTTTATACTGCAGGAAAAGTCTTCGTAGAAGAGGGCAATTATGTTGACTTTTTTTTTCTGGAATTCTATAATGTCGTAACATTTTCCACAGACCGTCTCTATAGACGCTGTCAAAAGCTTTCTCAAAGTCCACAAAATTTATATATATATACTTCTCTGCCATTCATTGCATTGTTCAAAAATGTTACGTATGGCGAAGTTGTGTTCAGTTGTTCCTCTGCCCTTTCTGAATCCTGCTTGTTCCACTCGTAGGCATTTATCTACTCCTTTTTCCAACCGCATTATGATGATTTTACAAAATATTTTGCTTTGTACTGAGAGTAGAGAAATTCCCCTCCAATTATTGCAGTCTGTTAAGTCTCCTTTTTTGGGAGATTTTGACTAATGCTCCTTCAGTCCAGTCATCAGGCAATACGCCTGAAGATGTGGAACAGGGACATTTACTATACGCCCAATACGCCTGAAGATGTGGAACAGGGACATCTACTATACGCCCAATACGCCTGAAGATGTGGAACAGGGACATTTACTATACGCCCAATACGCCTTAAGATATGGAACAGGGACATTTACTATACGCCCAATACGCCTGAAGATGTGGAACAGGGACATTTACTATATGCCCAAAACGCCTGAAGATGTGGAAAAGGGACATTTACTATATGCCCAAAACGCCTGAAGATGTGGAAAAGGGACATTTATTATATGCCCAAAACGCCTGAAGATGTGGAAAAGGGTCCTTTACTTTACTGTGAAAATGACCACCCTCCCTTTCTAGCAGGCAATACCAGACATTTCACTGACCTACTTACCAGCTTCTAGCGCTACTGCAGGTCCAAACAGAACTATGCCCATGTACCAGACCTGGAATGCACACATGAAAGGCTTTTTTGTACAAGCGGAGGAATTGGTAATGTTGTACCACCGCTACCACTACCAAAACCACTATTGTTGTTGTTGTTGTTATAATGATAATAATAATAATAATAATAATAATAATAATAATAATAATAATAATAATAATAATAATAATAATAATAATAATAGTAATAATAATAAGTATTATTATTATGAAGCAGCGAAATATCAAACAGCAATGAGAATGTGGCTTTTGACAGAAAGGTAAAAGACGAGCAAAAAAAACAAAAAAAGTAATTTTCTAACACACAAAAATTAAGTAAATGACTCCTTCTCCTCCCCTTTATGCATAATAACGTAATTTATAGACCAATCGGCACTTAGTTAATGATGTGGTCAACATCACGCCGGCCGCCTTTACTTTCTAAAACTTAATCTAGTATCCATTTAAGGTCCCGGGAACCAACGTTTTTTCTGAAGAAGAAAAAAAAAATCCTACTCCGTCAGAGCCTGAACCATAGCATCAAGCCGCTTGACCACGGTGGCTGCCTTAACACACAATAAACAGATGTCAAGTGACTGGAACAATAATACGTGGTGGCTGCCTTAACACACAATAAACAGATGTCCATTGACTGGAACAATAATACGTGGTGGCTGCCCTAACACACAATAAACAGATGTCAAGTGACTGGAACAATAATACGTGGTGGCTGCCTTAACACACAATAAACAGATGTCAAGTGACTGGAACAATAATACGTGGTGGCTGCCTTAACACACAATAAACAGATGTCCATTGACTGGAACAATAATACGTGGTGGCTGCCTTAACACACAATAAACAGATGTCAAGTGACTGGAACAATAATACGTGGTGGCTGCCCTAACACACAATAAACAGATGTCAAGTGACTGGAACAATAATACGTGGTGGCTGCCTTAACACACACTAAACAGATGTCAAGTGACTGGAACAATAATACGTGGTGGCTGCCTTAACACACAATAAACAGATGTCAAGTGACTGGAACAATAATACGTGGTGGCTGCCTTAACACACAATAAACAGATGTCAAGTGACTGGAACAATAATACGTGGTGGCTGCCTTAACACACAATAAACAGATGTCAAGTGACTGGAACAATAATACGTGGAGGGTTAGGATTTGTTGGACACGTTATAAGGGGAAACAAAATGTTTAACAGTTAATGATAACTAGGCAACGTGATGATAAAACCGTTAGGGAAATCACTGAGATAAGTATCTATATGACCTAGACCAGAGGCTTTCAAACTGGGTGCCGCGGTACCCTGGGGTGCCACGAGCGCATGCCAGGGGTGCCGCGGCAGTAATCAAGAAAACATTGTGAAATTATTCAAGAAGGTATTTAACTTAAGAGTTAAAATTCAAGTTGTCTTCCCTCGCCAATGTCGAAAAGAGTTTACTATTTGTGTTCCACTCAGCCTTGTTTCGTATTGCATAATATACCAACCGTTACGTTAAGAATTGTCCTTGTATTTATCTCGAGGTGCGACCGATCCTCTACCTGAATTTGTTAAGGTGCAGTCTGTAAGTAAAGTTATGGTTACATTGTGTCAGCAGACATCTGCCAGCCTAAGCCATCCAAGTGGGTCCGCATCACTTCGCGGAAAGGCAACTCACGACCACAAGAAAATCCTAGGAAAGCTAAGAAAATATTATCCTAGCTACTTTTTGGCTTTGTTTCGGTTGGGGACAAACAGGCACTGGAAGTGCAATGCTTTAATTACCATTGAAGTGTCGCTAACAGCTGCTTGGTCTAAATTACAGAGACACCTGGAATACAATCATTCTGATTTAGTACATAAAGGATAAGAAATCTGCAAACGCCACGCTTTGTCTCTTTAGGCAGAGTCATCCATGATTGAGAGAATTTCTACAAAAATGAAAATGAAAATGATATAATGCAAAATGCATCCAAACAGTTTCATTCATCGCAATAAAGGCAATTGAACGTTAAATTTGCACTTTTTTCTTCTTTCCCTAAGTATTCAACCGCTTTAAGGGTAGGAGTGCCGCGAACTTTTTTTTTTTAGCCCGACAAGGGTTCCGCGGCGAAAAAAGTTTGAGAACCGCTGATTTATACAGTAAAGTAAAGTAAAGGCCCCTTTTCACGCCTTTAGGCGCATCGGGCAAATAGGAAGAATTCCCATATTTTTACAGACAAATCGGCACTATGCGGGTAATGTGGTCAGCATTACGCCAGCCATATTTACTTCCCCAGGACATACATCCTGGTACCCATTTTAGGCTGGGTCGACCTGCGAAGCCCCATACCATGATAAAATTCCACGCAGCCAGCAGTGGGTTTCGATCGCGATACGTTGGAATTACGAGTGGGACTCGCAACGCTCATAGGTCGACCTAGCCTT